>NIJG01000018.1:392217-411097 GCA_002201625.1 Euglossa dilemma | reverse complement strand
GCATCTTTTCTCGCTCTGGAAATGAAGCACTTAATTTCCTAAAAATCCGTTGACTTACTGGTCATAGTATTAGAAAAATGCGCTCGTTCGTTAAGGGTTAAAAATTCTCCATTCATCGTTACCATTTTAATCGCTCGTCTTTGCGATTTTTGTTCTAATTTATGTATAGATAATTTCTCAATATCTCCCGTTATTCTATTTTTTCAAATTTCTACTTCTTTTCCATGCATCGGTCATTTGATCGTGGCAGATTTAGTGTTAAAGGAGGCATCGGAAAGCGCGTGCATAATGGCAAACAAATATAAAATGGACGAAAAGAGTCGATGGAAGAATTAGTCAGTCAATATCGAGTCAGTGTCGCGTTGTAGTCGAAGTCCGTGAGTTTTCGAGTTGTAGTTGAAGTTGTTCTATCAATAAACTACCATCTTTCGATCTCTACAGTATTAACCCTTTGCACTCGAAGAATTTTTCGCTATGAAGAATAAGCTTTTCTTACGTTTCTATAAGCTCGGTGATAGCCCATATGTGAAAATATGCAAAGAAAATTATACGTTTGCCTTTAGAATGAACGGAAGTATTTTATTTCGATATTTCGCGTGTAGTTACTTTTAATATAGCGTAGAAAACCAAAGGTGGGTTTTCTTTCGCTTTGGTTTATAGAAAGAATCGAAGATACAACGAGAACAGTTAAAGGAACTAATAGAACTCACGAAATTTCACTCTTTAACGAGTGGGAAGACAAAAAACGCTTCTTCGAATTTGACGACGATATTCGCGGATTTCTCAAATCTCTCTAGTCTCTGAAATCTCACAAAAGTCTCTGCATATACCGTCGAAGATCTTTCTTTTAAAGTTTTCGTCGATTCGCGCTTTGTCCCCCTGTAAAGTCCGCGAAACTCAACGTTTGATTTCGAAAAAAAACAACATTTGTCTATCGGTAACTTTGATGTTATCCTGTAATCCTACTTTCCTAAACTTAAGCTTGCTACAATAGTTATTATCGCTTTTTCGAATTCAAGCTATAGCATTAAAACGAATGGTGACTGAGAGTCACCTCTCGAGTGCAAAGGGTTAATAAAGTTATATTCCGCCAAGAAGTGGTAATATTACTTAAGTGAATTCCCTGCTTGAAAATATCTACATTTGTGTACAGAAGAAAATTATCACAGAGTCTGTAAGAAACCAGTGCAGAATTACACGAGTAATTGGCGAGGGAAAGAATGCACGTTGCAGAATGCAGTTCAGTCATCAATCTTCGAGGGAGAACGACACAAACACCAGTAAATAGACTTCACCGCAACATCTGCCTGATCCTATTGAAAGCGGGGAGTCTGAAAGAAGACAGGCTAGATACGTAGATCGAACGAATCAAACAAAGTACGCAATCTCGTGGTTTCCGATGAGTTCTCCTCTTGTAGGACGAAATTGAAAGGGTCGTCTGGTTTCCTCGCGTGCCATCGGCGTCTTCGTATCTCGTTCCTCCTCTGTAAGCCCGATTCCTCGGTCTCTCACGGTCTCTCAGAGTTCCACCCTCGCCGGGGCAAACCTAATTTCGTCGCGGGGAAAGCGCAGCGTAAAATGCGAGAATAACTCGCGTCGATTTCCCTCGTAAACCCCCGTGATATTCCGGACCCCTTTTTTCCTTTACCCGGCAACTGGATTATCGCGAGGTCCATCCACGACGTCCTAGATAATTCGCGAACGTTTCGAAAACTCTCCGAAATTTCACCGGAAACTGTAACTTCGACTGACAAGAAATGTCTGGCGCAGTTCTAACTACAGGAAACTCTCGAATTTTCGCGGTAGAGCGCTTTTCAGCTTCGTTTCAACAATGCAGGTACCAAACCGCTCGATCAGACTACTTTCGGACCAGTACCGCGTAATTAAATAATGTAATTATGTTGGATTTTGCTGTTGGATGAGCCGAAACTTTGGCCAGGAATTTCGGGCGGACAACGGAAATAAAGTTCTTTTTAATAAATAATAATGGTTTACTGAAAATAATAACGAATTGTTCCTTAATAATTAACATTTGCAACACTGACTCTGGAACACTGACAACCGAACTCTGAATAAACCTTACATTTCGTCTCTTTTTATACTCATGATCCCTTCTTCAATTATATTTTTGTCACATATTCTAAACATTCTATCGTTTTTCTAGATTCTTCCTTCTTCAATCCTGCTTTTCTCGTGATGGAGGAAAATTCTATATATTTAGCAGATATACTCGTTCATCCGATCTTCTTGTACATGACCTGTTTCATCTATCACAACCATTCTTAATAAATTAATCCGCTCGCTATTACCACAATTATTCGTATTTAATTGCTTTTAGTATAACCGTTTTGATTGCTGTCGTTTTTAGTAGGTTGATCTTCTCTAGCTTTAGTAGCACAGTTATCATGGGTTCTATACAGTTTCATTGAAAATAATTTACATGGCTCCCTCGGTGTAACGTTATTTATGCGAATACTATATCTATCTAAGCATACATTGCAAATAAGATACAGCTGGGAGAAAAACGTTCGTCCCCGATTCCATATTTCAACTGCCATTTCACTTACATCGAGTAAATACATCTCCTTTTTATACGAAATCATATTTCTCTGAGAGCAGAATTTCCTTTGCGATAAAAACAAATTTATCGGTTACGAACGAGCAGTCCCTTGCTTCGATCTGAAAACTTCAAACCGATAATCCTTCCGGTACTTATCCGTTACCGGTACAGCAATAAGCTAATAAAACAGAATGGAAGAAAATACGGATACCGAAATACATCACTTCCAAGCGAAACGACGTTACATTAAATTCAGACCAAATTGAGTCTAAGCTCCCGCAATCCAGCAGAACGGATATTTCTTCGTCGGCGTTTCTCCAGTGGCGGTAATGTCGGCCATTCGTGGAGTCGAACGACAGATTCGATTAGCTCAGTGATTCGTAGAGAAAATCATAAGCATCCCGAATTAGGATCAGCCTGAGGGTAAGAGGGCGCGATTATGGCTGGGGCCAAATCGATCGAAGTTCGTGTCCGACCCTGGAGCGTTTCGGGGGTTAGATTCTGCCACGAAAGTTTGATCCTTCGGGCGTAATCGCTCTCTCGACGTCTTTTTCCCGGCTTTTTATCTTCCTCCGCGCCTCCAGGGCCCGTTCGTTTGCGCGAAATTTCGAAATCGTCATACCTGGGACCCCGATTACACCTCCGACTGCTCTGAGATACCTTCGGACTGGTCCAGAACTCGGATCGAGGGACGAGTCGAGGGTGATGCGTGAAGAACCACGAAGAAATTAGGGTGGATAACTTTTGGAGAACGTTTCTGTGTTCTCGTTCATGGTGCTCGGCCTGCAAACTTTTTCTTACGTAACAGGTTGACGTAAGGCAAGGTTGGCTTATACTTGGGTATAAGGGGTAGTCGGAGGATTGTTGATCCTTCTGTGATTTGAATTTTACGGGTTGATGGGTGTTATATAAAGAAGATTCCTGTGCGAACCTTCCGCGTTTTTATAATACAGGTTCTAAATAACAGGTTGAGCTATAATTATACATTTTTGTAATTTTCGTTATCTTTAACAGCAGGATCGTCGATCGATTCGGTATGGTAATTTTTATTACACAATGACCTATGGAACATCGAAAGATTATATACACTTTTAATGTATATACAAACAATTCAACTTTGAGTAACAAAGGGGTTAAGAAGTTTCTGTCTTAGCGACTTGCAACCACTTTCTTCCCTTACGTAAGTTACGAATTTCGTTATGCTATAAAATTTCATGGCAAATGTAGGCCAAACCCGCGGAGACGACGCGAGAGTATCGCAAAGTTCCACAGTCTTGAAGGGAAAAAGGTGTCTTCGACCTCCCAGTGCAAAGAAAAGCGTGAAAATCAGGGCAAGGGAGAGACGTGGAGATTAGAACGGCGCAACGAGGCAACCGGTAAAAATAGAAGAAAGGAAAGGAAAACAAAAGGAGAAGAAAAGAAGAAACGGGAGAGAATGGAAATCGTGAAAACCAGGGTAAGGAAGCGACGTAGAAATTAGGGCGAACAACGAAGCAACCGGTAAAAATAGAAGAAAAGGAAGGAAAAGGAAAGGAAGGAAGGAGAGAAAAAGGAAGAACGGCAATGGCGCGAAAAATATGGGAAGGGTGACTTCCGGGGTGCAGGAAGACCTAGTCGCCTTTGGAAACTTTTGCGTCACGTTGCGCAACCGGGATAGCCCCTGTCGCTGCGGCACACGCGACTTTTCTCTGCTAATAAAAATGAATAGCACCGAGGAGAACACGCTTTTTTCCCCTTTGTCTTCGAAACAAAAATGAATGACACCTACCGGTCAGTTTCCCTACGGAGTCCACGCGACGCGATAACCATTATATGTGAGACCAACCAACTTTGCGTAGGTTCCCATGATAAATGGAATGCTCTTCATGCAAATCGACCACTCCTATTGGAATAGTTGTGCACCGAAAAAGAGATGTTCCGAACTTACTTTTTCCATTCTCATTCGTTTCCTCTCGATTCGAACCTCGATATCTTCTTTAAGCTTGCAATACGATTTTGTCGAACCTAGTCACTTGTCTGAATTCCTTTCACGTTAATACCAGTGATTATAAGTGACAAGAAAATAAATTTTCCATCGGCACAACAGGTTGCTTAAGTCTAGATGAAAATTTGTATGTGTAAGATTTTCCTTAACACCGTTTAATGGTTGTTAATGTACGTGTATTTCATTTACGATGGAATTGTACAAAAATTTGAAGGTTGAAAAGGGAACGGTAAAAGCGTTCATTCATCGTGGAATTATCCGAGAATTTTCAGATTTGTATAAATTATGGCAATTACAGTAGAAAATTCGTAACGAGCTGTACTCGTTGATATGCAAGAGATTAAAAAATATTCTGATGCTCAAATTTACACTGCATACTCCTCACAAGTACATTAATCCTAGTATTTACACATAATGGATATATTTCAATGCGGTAATTATTTCAAAGCATATAATGGTTCTAAAAACACTCTGATAAATGGAGTGCTATTTAACGCAGGAAACTCATCGCTTTGCAAATTTGTACATTTCCATAAAAGCTTCCTCGAGCTCGGAGCTGTACATTACAGAAACATTGAATTTCCTCATTTTTAACTCGTCGAATTACGCGATCGGTATTAGGCGAGATCTCTTAATTTCCGCTGAGCCAACGAGAACAAATTTTCTGCTACCAAAAGCATTTGTCACGGTTGTTTACCACAATTGCGAATGCGATCTCAGTGAAGCCAGAGGAATTGATCAATGGCCGCAACGGCTCGCGGGAAATTTATCGTCGAGGATCAAGCGAGTGCAAGGTCGCGCAGAAAATTTACGACTGTCTCGCGAAGAAAGTTTTTGAAAAATGATGACACGTCGGCTACACGCCGTTTTCTAGTTGCCGAATAAATAGCCACGAGATACCAGAGATCTCTGTGCAGCCATTTTGAACAGCTACATGTACCATTTCTATTTTAAAGCCATCAATAATCGTTTCATTTATTCTCCAGACGAAAATCTCGTCTTCTTTCACTCCTTTTCGTTCTCTGTCACGTATATACAATTTATGATTTTAGTAGGAACTCTTTGCAGCCATTTTGGACAGATACGTGTGCTATTTCCGTTTCGAAATAGTCTAGCTTGAAGTATATTATAAAGGATGATATTTTGAACAATTTCTTTCTCCTTTAGTAATTATAGCTGGTCTCCAGACTCCTAAAATTAAACAATTTTTTTCATGTCCCATAAAAAGTATACTAATTTATCATTTTACAATCATATAAACTTTAACAAAGAAATGGGAAGGAATATCTTGTTGAAAACTATAAATGAAATATGTTTGCACTGCACGATAACCATTGTTGATCTCTTAAACAATTTTATCTGTCATTCTCATTTTAAAATAAGAAGAAAAACTCGTGTTATTTAGTTTGAACTCGAAGAGACCGAGTTCTATTTTTTCTTCCTATTTTCTACCTCGCGCGTGTACTGTTATTTCAATTCCATTATTCTCGTTGAAATTCGACACAGATAATAACAAAAGACCATTCCTTCTCTCAATCGCCTAGTTTTTGATCCCAACGAAATTTTTCGAATTTCTTCTTTGTAGAGATTATATTTAATCTAATATAACCTAACCTGATAAAATACCAGGTTAATTTATATTTAACTTACAATAAATAGTAAGATTTCTCACAAGCTCGTCGATCTGTTCTAACTTGAAATAATCTCGATAATGGTATCTCGAAAGGTACCTTGTGTTAAGTCTCTGCGTGGAAAGCCCTTAATAGTCACGTGACACGTTCTGTTATCTTTTCGCCTAGTGCGAGATACATTGTAAGGAAATCGGGGAAAAATACGAGTATCGGAGACGAGAGGCGTGGTTTGTAGACAGGGCCTAATGTAAACATCACGGGTTAGGCTCATTCTGAATTTTCGTCGTCGTCTTCCCTCCTCGGTTACGTGTTATTCTTGGTCATGTTCGCACAAAGTGGTTCGAAGTGTCTCGACGTATCCATCGTTGTTGACTGTGGCACGCACTATCGGAGTTTAAATAGTAAGGTAAGAGGTTAAACGTCGTTTCCGATGCAACTAAAATATTAAATCATATAATATCTCGAACAAATATCACCTAGTTACTTTTAAAGCCTCTTAAAAATAGATCTTCGTAACAGGTTATGTACTTACTTTAAACATTTGACTCCTGCTGGACGTTTGTAGAAATTTAACCCATTGAGTACATCGTATAATCCACACATCGCGACATCCACGAAATTTCCAAGTCCCTAAACAGTCTGTAAACACAGAAGAAAACGAGTAGTAAGAATCGCGACGCATGAAGTTCCCCGAAACGAAGCTTTCATTTCTACGAAGCTTTTATCATCGAAGCGTAGAGCGGAAATGTCATTCTTGGAGGGTGGGAGGGACGCGAAGGGACTCGTGTTCCCTCAAAGCAGGCTATTCCTCCGTTTCTATACGCCTTGAAAAGAAAAGAAAAAAAAAAAAGGGAAAAAAAGTCAACGAGTCGCGTCACACGGAAAATAAAAGTCGGCCGTCGTCGCGAGAGTCAGCTACGATACGCTCGTTTCCTGTGGAAGAACCGAGTTCCGTCTAGGACTCGGCTGGAAAATACCTGGAAAAACCTTTAAATACTGCTGGGTAAAAATGTTTGCTTAAATGTAAGCTTATTCGACTCGCGAGATTTTTTTCAAGTTTTTCCTTCGCGCTTCCGTCTGATTTGCATATCGCGCCGATGATCTTTGCGAGAGCACTCCTCGACCAGCTAATACGAACGCTGTGTTTCTTGGGTAACGGTGGATCACTTCTTTGTCCAATGAAGTATGTATCCGTGAAGAGCTTTGAACAATAAGGATTCTGAAATCTAATGTACTTTCTTCCTTTTTCCTCCTCTCTTCTTCGCGTTATTTGCTTGTGAGAGAGTAAGTGACTACGTTTGATTCGAAGACACGGAAAGGTTTCGTTTGATTCGAAGACACGGAAAGGTTTCGTTTGATTCAAGAAGTTAGGAACACTATATCAGAGTCACTACGCTCAACTGATACATCCCGAAACATCACCTTTAATTATAAAATTAAGTAACACCGTGTTCACTGTGAAAATTCAAGACACATTGCATCGTGTACGACTCGAAATGTTGAGGTTAGGTAGAAAGTAAAGACGCAGTCTCGTTGCAACTCATAGATCGATGGTGACCGTACTCTCTCGCGTTTCTTTATGCTTCTCGAATATTGTTAAACACTCAGTACGCGCTCTGTCGTGAATAATCGACAAAATTACCCACGTGCCTCGCACATATCCGGCAGCCATCTTGCAGGCCTATATTAAATGAACATCACGCTCTTCGATGGTCTCTTTCTCGTGTAGTTAATATGACACCTTCAAGTCGCTGACTCTCAGGACCGTCTACACTTTTTATTTGCAGGTATTTTTCATGAAACTATATGGCGAAAAAAATTGTCGATTAATTTAAAATTTCTTATTAATTTATTATTATATTCTCTGCATATTTCGAACGTCAAAAACAATTTTAACCATAATAAACTTTTGATAGCGATAGCTAGAAATGAAGCAATTATCCGAACGTCAACCACATGACATAATACGGCACTGATTGACTCTCAATCCGCTTATCTTCCCCTAGATGTCTCGTATTACCGCTTTGGAAATCGAGACACTTGCATTCTCGAACTCCGTTAATTTTACTAACGGGTTATTTCTTCGAGTTTACTACGTGTTGCGAAAAGTGTCGAAGAGATAAGCGAAATGCATGCGTTTGAAGAGGGCTAAGTGGATGTGGAGTCTTATAAGTGGGAACGTTCTGGGTGTAACATCTTTAGCGGATAATCTGTGTTATCGATTTTGCGGTTATGTCGAGAATTCTCGAAGGACGGGGAAAATCAAGAGGTAAACAGGCTACGGATCAACTTTCAGGCAAGAAGGAACAGGATCGGTTTTCAATTCGGCCAAAGGTGGGGGGTTCTTTACGATCATTCTAGAACTTTGTTAAAATTACTTGATCTGTTTTTAATGGCGGGAAACTTCCTCTGTACGATATTTAATGACTTAGATTCTCTATAGACTTTCCTAACTTCCATCAGTATTTTAACAACGAATATTGAAAATCGAGCAAGTTTTCCGAAAAGATGTTGGAAAATAAAATGGCCAATCGAGTAAATTGCGTTTAATTCCAACGTAGAGCGAGTGTATCATAATTGTAAGATATAACTTACATATAGGATGTAAGGTGGAACCAGTATTTCTTTAAATAATTTTTAATAATGTAATTTACAGATAAAAAAGAATGTGAAAATGGAAAACGGTATAGCAATTTTGTTCTTCACGTGTTTCACACGGGTCTTCACATTTCGATAGGTTAAGTATGCCCGTGTTTTACACAAGGATATACCAAGAAAGGATCCATAGACCTGTAGATCCTTCTTTCACGAATGTTTTCAATTTTTATAACGTGTAGCCTATTGAAAAAATTAGCTGATATGAAATTTGCCAAAGCGATCAAGCGGAACCAAAATAAAACGAATCGAATAACGTATCGAATAACGATGATATTGAACGAATGACACGAGGATAGAAAATGGCGTGCCCGTGGGACAAAGGGTACGGTTCGTCGTTAACGAGGATACGAAAAAGAGGAGAATCGTGATTGAATCGAATGGTAGAATACCGTAGACACTAGCAGAAAGGATCCAGAATTCTTTCTGTTTGTCTAATGGATTTTTCTCTCGTCTCGTTGTATTTCTTCGGCAGTCAGACTGATTGAAAACATGAAATTCGTTGGCCTGAAAATCCAGCCAGAAAATTACGGCGGGTGTAGCAGGATTTTCTGTGGTTTCTCTGCGATAAATTCATTTTATTGGCGTTGCAATTGATTTTTTTCCTTTTAGTTTCTTTTTTTCCTCTTTACAGTCCCAATGGTTTATTTTACAACAAAGCGGTTTCGCGTGATTAAAAAACGAGGTCACAACGTATTCGTCGTTTTTGTGCAGGTTGTATTAAATGGAATATATTTGGGTATATTTGAAAGTAAAACGACACTATGGTAAGTCAGCTATGACGATGTATTCTTAATCCATCTTTTTTTTTTTTTAGAAAAAAATTAAATTAGCTAGTTGATATTTAGTAAGGAAAGAAGGGAAAAAGGCGTATAAAAGTATAAAAATATGGATATTAATGAGAAACGATTAACAGTAAACTCGATTGGAAAGATAAAAGCAGGCAGGACCAGTTTCAAAGGAGGCGCTTATTTTTACCTGCTTTCACCTGAAATATTGACAGCATGGCAGAAGACTATGGAAGAAGACCTGGCTACAAGCAAGAAAATCAATAGTCGCTATTTATACGGCCAGAAAGATTATTGATCGTGGCTGAAAGACAACTGATCCTACTCTTATCTAAAAGATCGTTCTGGCTGATCACACACGCGCCACGACTACTTACAGCAAACACCGTGCACGCGCATGCCTCCTTTATGCTTGATCTCATTCACTGTCAACCCCGTTTCTCGTCGCTTCCCTCGCTTCACATTCGTTATTTAATTTAGTTATCATGCTCTACGCTCGCGTCCATCTATCCGTATTATTCTTCGAAAGCTGACGCGAGATAAGATAGCTGTGTGTCACGTTTATGCAAAATATTTTTGAAAGCACAACAGGAGCGTAACATTGAAATTGCACTGATAGGAAGAATTGAAAATATTTTTCGAAGGCTTTGCGGTCATTTTTAGTTAATATCTTTAGTTACCAGAAATAATTTCAAAAATATTCTTTACCGTTTCGCAACGTGAGGAAATAGCGATGTACTCATTGTTTCATTATAATTCAGAGCCACTTCGTAGCCAATTTCAGATCAATTTCATTAATCAGAGAACAAAGAAGAATTCCTGTAATTCGAAATAATATTCATTAAAATAAAACCTATCCTGGAATTTACGACCATTCATCCCGTTACGATAATTTACATCGCGGAACGAAATTCTTTATACCCCCTTCAGAATATTAATCACGCGTCCGGCTAAATGGAGAAATCGGCAAAAAGCACAGTCGAAGAGGATGAATTAGGCTGCTGAAGAGTCGAATTAGGCTGTTAGGGTGAAAGAAAGAGCGATTTCTCTGTGTCGGGATAGCTTCGTGTTGAGACCATTTAACGAGGCATCGTTGATCGATCCGTTTCTCATTCATTTCGTTTGTTGGCTCGGGCCAGAGAACATCTCATCTAATTAACAACTACCTTCCAATTATACTCTGGTAACCGGTGGAGGAAGAACCAAGTGAAATCTGTAAAATTTATTATCGCGGAAGCTACGACAGCGCTGTCTGAACACGGCACGAAGCTAATGGAAGAAAAATCGTGACCCAATTCGCTCGTTCTGAAAAGATCGATGTATTATGGGCGCGTTTGACCAGGTGTCGGGAATCGATGGAAGCTCGATGGAAACTCGGCGAGGACGTATCGTAACATTCGGTAATCCGGTGTTTCGTAAGCTAAAACGAGTATGAAAGAATCCAACGTTGAACAACGACGTGATCGATAACAATGCTATTCCGCGGGCGAAAAATATTCGCGGGACAATACTCGCGTAGAGACTCTCCTTTTTCTTCCCTTTATCAATTAGCATGGATTGTAATACAGGACTCGGAAGCCGGAAATAGTATCCCCTGGAAACTATAGACGCGAATATAGCGAATTCCTCCGCATCGCGAAAAACGCTGACTCGAAACAAGCTGCAGAACGAGGACTCTTTGTTTCGCGTGTTGGCATTGTATATGTCTTTCTAGGTTAGTCTATTTCTTTTTATTGCGACGTGTAATACTGCTTCTTCCATTTTTTAACTCGCAATTTCTACGCGACTTTTTCTTAATTCCCTTTCTAATTCCTTTTCTCGTATGTCTGACATATCTGTTAGTTTCTCTTTCTAGGATATATTATACGAAATATAGTCAATGCTTTGTAAGATGTATTAAGGATGTAATAAAGTCTCTTAAAAGATTTTGGATCTATTTTTTGGACGGCAGAACACAGAAAAGTAGATGGAAATGCACGAAGAAAGAACTTTTCATGAACATCATGAATATTTCGACTTGCAAAGTGCTGGGGCAAGTAAAATATAAAACCGTAGCGACTTTGCTTTAGTACTCGGAAAATTCTACTCCTTTTTCGCGAAGACTCGAGCGAAATAGTCGAGCATCCCGTTATTTTTCTCTTCGATATCTTATTTCAGAGGTGAGACTGCCCGTGGCAGCCAAACAGCTGGTCATTCCTCTATTTTTCTTTCAATTTTTCGATTCTGAAGACTTAGGAGTACCAGTGGGAATGAGAAGATTCGTATCCTCGTAAAATGCCAGAGCTTTCTGTAAAGAGATAACTCGAACGATATAGTCGATCATTGCTCTTTCTTTTCCGCGTTTCGTTTTCTATGTAACGATATCGATGAGAATTTAATAGGAATAAGAACCGGAAAATTTCGTATATATATTTTCTCTTCTTTTTTGTAAATAGAGATCCGAACGGTTCAGTCGATTGTTTCTCTATTTTTCCTCGTCAGTGTTTCAATTGTAGATAGAGTAAAACTGTCGATGGAAATAGGAAGATTTAATACCTACACTCCCACAAAATCTCACTGTCTTCTATAAATACAGGATCCAACTGCAACAGTTGATCGTTTTCAATTTTTTCTCTCAGCGTTTCTATTCTACCTGAGCAAAAATGCCATTAAAAAAGAGAAATAAAACACGTCCGCTATCATAGTGCATTTTTCTAACTTCCTCAAGTATATTTGTCAGATTCAGAAGATCCTTTTATCTCTCTTGCAGTCAAGGTATAAAAATTAATTCTCTCGTGCGCGATATTAAGCACTCGACAGAAATCAGTATGATGTATCGCCGACTGTATTAATATTTATATTTCCCGAGAACTTTGCGATTTAATCGAAAAACACGCGTGTCTTCTTTTCAAAGCGAAACGAGTAAAATAATCCATGAAAATATCAAACAGAGCTCTAAAATTTCAAGATAAACATTTTCAAAACTCGACCGCTATATTTATTATTTCAAACGTTCGTTTCTATCAACATTCATCGGCCTCGTGCAGAGCTTTGGAAGCATGTGCTTGCAGGCTGCTCTACTTGGCTTGCGGACACCGCGCCGCGAGATTTACGACTATGTCAAGCATAATGAATGCCAGAAAGTTTAGCTCCGCGTGTACCGTGCATCATGCGAAACGGTTAATTCTAATTTCACAGACTTCCACGTTTACAACGTCTCAATTCGGTCGTTAAAACCTCGAATTTCGCTTTAAACCGTTCCGCCATTCCGGATCGCATGAACTTCCTACGCCGCTCCGCGCGTATTGCCCAATTGAACGTTAGTCTCTCCTGAATCTTCCGTATTCTGTATATTTCCCTGACATTTCCCTTCGTGCACCGTTCAAGCGAGTTTGAAAACGAAGAATTTCAAGCATTTCTCCGAATAAATTCCGCAAATTCTCTCATATTCCTCATTCATGATCGTACAGCAAGGTATTTGCACGTTTATATACCTTGTCCGTAATAATATGATATAAAAACGAAGCACAGCGGGAAGAAACTCTCGAGAATATATTAGTAAAGTTAAACAGCCTTAACCCTTTGCACTCGACGATCTTATCGTTACAGAAAAATAGTAATTCGGCGATTTTCTGTCATAAAGTCGAAGACATTTTTAAAACGGCAAGTAAGAAATCGTATGCGAATTAAGACATAGAATTGTTTTATTTCCATGTACCACGTATCATTGGGTAATTTTAAATTTGAATATATCGAATTTGATATATTTGATTAGAATCCGATTAAATGGCGACCCAGTTAACTCTAATTTTACTCGTATAACCTTCGCGTTGTTCTAATCTACGGTGTACGAATGTCATGGTAGGTTTGGAGAATTAACCCTTTGCACTCGACGATCTTTTCGTTACAGAAAAATAATAATTCGAAGACTTACTAAATAAGAAATCGCATGCGAATTAAGACATAGAATTGTTTTATTTCCATGTACCACGTATCGTTGGGTAATTTTAAATTTGAATATATCGAATTTGATATATTTGATTAGAATCCGATTAAATGGCGACCCGGTTAACTCTAATTTTACTCGTATAACCTTCGCGTTGTTCTAATCTACGGTGTACGAATGTCATGGTAGGTTTGGAGAATTAACCCTTTGCACTCGACGATCTTTTCGTTACAGAAAAATAATAATTCGAAGACTTACTAAATATGAAATCGTATGCGAATTAAGGCATAGAATTGTTTTATTTCCATATACCACGTATCGTTGGGTAATTTTAAATTTGAATATATCGAATTTGATATATTTGATTAGAATCCGATTAAATGGCGACCCGGTTAACTCTAATTTTACTCGTATAATCATTCGATTATTTCTAATTTTCATGTACAAATCATAGTCGTTTAACCCTGTGCATTCGAGAAGCGAGTCCCTGTCGTTATTTGATCAAATTCTAAAGCTCGATATTAATTAATATATCAAATTTCAAATTACCCAACGATCCGTGGCATATCGAAATGAAATAATTCCACGTCTTAATTTACTTACGATTTCTTATTTAGTGAGTCTTCGAATGATTATTTTTCTGTAACGAAAAGATCGTCAAGTTCAAAAGGTTAAATTTCCAAAATTACCATGACATTCGTACACCGTACGAACAACGTGAAGGTAGACTTAAATTTCACGGATTCAAAGTAGATCCTCGAATTCTACGAATCAGTCGAGCCAAATTGTAGAATACGACCTTGATCACGGAGAAGTAAACATTTCAGTGGAAAATATACATATTTCAGTCGCCGCTTCCGTCGGAATACTTTCGAATGGACGTTTATGAAAAGTTTGGATCGTCGACAGTGTCGGATGATGCCAATCTTGGTGCCTCGAAATCCGCGTACCCGGTTGCACAGTTTCGTCACGTCCTTTCGACGTAAATTTAGTTTCCCTACACGCGAATCTTTCGCCACGGGGAGTCCAGACGGACGTTCCTTGGCCAAAAACCCCTTCCAAAACTCTCTAGAGGTTCGAGATGCGAATCGATAAGTTGGATGCATGCAGACCGGGCAAGATTGCGTTCTTGCAGCCTTGGTCGGTCGTTTAATCGACCAACTTTCTGTCCATTTCCGCGAAATTGTTTGCTTACATTGGACGAAAGGGTGGGACGCTTTTCAGTTTTCGTCGGACAGAGATCCTTTCCGCGATATTCTTTCGGAGGAAGATGGAATTTCGAGTTATCGTGGATGCACTGGGATCGGAATTTTCGTACAAACTTTGCCCCTCAGCGAAAGAGACGGCGAGGAATTTATGATGGAACTTCCGTCTAGACGACGGGGTACGTGGACGCGATGATAAAAATGGCGGCTGTTATTGCACTTGAATTTAAGACCGGATCGTAAACCGTGGCAGTAAAAGTCTGAATGATTGTCGGGTTACCGTCTCGGAGATGGCAAGTGGTATTTAATAAATTGCGGTTTCAAGAGCCTGAAGCTCAATTGCGTCGGTGATTATGAGAGTAGCCAAAGTTGGAAACGTTGAAACGAAAAAAACCGAGATCCGTTCTCATAGAACGTGAGAACCACTCCTTTGCAAGGCGTTGAATAAATTTAAGTTTCATCCACTTCTCTTTTCAATTTTTCTTTTTTCTTTCTTTCCTTTTTTAGCGTTAAAGCGTCAAAGCGTTAGGATACAAAATATAATCACGCAACAGCTTCTGGTTGCAGAATTTTTATTCGTAAATTTACCGAAAAAACGCGGATACTTTTCTATCAAATTAATACCGAATTAAACATCCGATTAAATTGCGAGCGTGCATTACGCGAAATTTCGCGTGGGACGAAGTAAGCCAGGCTGGAAAGGTCGATGACATTAACTTGCAGTAACGCGTTTATTAACGAACGACGTGAGATTGGAAAAACGTATAAACGCACGGATGCACACTCTCGACATTTTTCATCTTCGTATTACCTTCGTAATCCATATGTACCTACCGAAAACACACGCGCCTCGTATAACGCGATTTCCTATAGCGTCTCCTGTAACGTAACCCACGCATCGTGCCCACATTTGCCGGTATAAGTGCACGGGTATGACCATAAAGTGTGCATAATATATCGATATTTTCCTCACTCGCGCCCTCCTTCTTACGCCCACGTCTGATTAGGATAGCAGCTAGAGCTGTAAGGAGATTTATACTTGCGGTAAAGCGCAAGTCTTAAAGGGTCTTAAGTTTCTTTATTGGCGGTTTAATAACGCCATGAGCCGCGTATCGGTGGAAATTGCACGAAACGCCATTGTTCGGCCAGGCATTGTGCCAACGTTACGTAATCCAATAATATCGCTGGAAAAGAGAAGAAGCCGTCTTGCGAGCTGCCGTGAAGCAGAAACGAATTTCCTTCGGTTGATTTTGCTCCTCGAGGTCAGGTTCATTGCCAGAGACACTCGTGACGCGTCCAAACCAGTGGTTCCATCCCCGATCCCTCTGCCAACGCCGACATCATGGGATTCCCGCGTCCGTTTCCACTTCACGAACCCCCCATGATACGCTCTCACCTTTCCCTTTCGAGTTTATCTGCCGGAAAATCTTGCGCAGTGAATTGGTCAATGATTTGTCCCACGTTTACCTTCGGCGAAAATACGCATGTTTAACCCTCGCGACACGGAAACAGGGTCTTCGGAGACTCGGCTATTTTATCTACTATGACGAAGCTGAGTGTGTTAGCAGCTAGGTAAATCCTCGCTCCCCGTTTTCCATCGAAACACGTGTTACTTAGCCCTCTTTGTTTCTACAATAACGGTCAGTTTTTCTCTTTTTCGCGGTTGGGCTATATCAGCAGCTTTTTTGGCTGAAATTTTAGCATAGCGGCAATGTCTCCAGCTAGCGGTATTCGAAAAGAAAGGATCGGTAAAATGCATCTTAGTTCTAGGAATTTTCACAATACGAAGAAAATTATAAAGATGAGGCTTTCACCGATATTTTACACTGCAGGGGCATATTATCTTGGCCGTTGAAACTACGGGTAATTTATATGTACGAGACTTATATCTAAAGAACATGAAATGAAACATGATAACCTTGCATGTAACGGATATACATTTTATTATTTCGGAGTGTAAACAGCGCGATTAGGAAGAACGATACGATGAAATGCGTCGTTTAAGTGTAACCACGGTTTATTTTGCGATATATTAGAGGATATTTTTTAGAACATATGTTTTTGGTAAGTATCATTTTTATTTTTAGAAGAAATTCTTTTTAAAAAGTATTAAAAGATAATTTTGTGCAAGATGCATGCAAAATATGAAGGGCCTCGAAGTGAGGAATACGATAAACGTTCTGAAAAAAATAATCATTATAAGAGATCTTTCAGTTTCTTCAGTACATTCAGTCGAGCAGCAGTTTCTTGCATATTTTTAACATCTTTATTTATTTCTTGATCCTTCAAATATTTGTTAGACAGCGCAAAAGTGTAGATAAAAATGAGGCGAGTAGTGACGAAGAAGTGCTCAGATTTCCAAGAAAAGTTAAAAATATTATTGTATCAAGTTCAAGCTCTGAAAATGTTTTAAAAACAAATTTAAATGTAAGTATATTTCTAATGTTTCTTTTTGTTTACTTTATAGTTTATTTTTACTTTCTGTTGTCTATACTCGTCATAATTGTGTTACAAATAAAATTACTATAAATTACCTCAAATATCCTGTTTTAATTGGACGAAGAATAGTGTCACCGATTTATGGGTGACGAGATCCCTATGGAAACACCCGTCACCCATATCTGGGTGATGTGACATTCAACGTGTTAAATAATATTCTGCACCAAAACGTTAGGTGTAAAGCAAGTAAAATTTAGGTAAAAAAAAGTAAAAATTTTGATATTGGTCTAAAGTAACCAAATATTTGCTCGTCACATCTACGGTCGAGTAGATAAATATCGGTGTGTGGGTCTCAAAAAATCCCGTAACCATTTTCCGAGTGACCCTGCTTGAGGGTTAACTACTCACGGAGAGTAATTGCGAAAGTCTGTCGCGTGTTTAGGATTAGAAATTCATGGTAATTCATGATTCCGTTGGTTACTACGTGGATGTCTGTTTTTCGTAACGTAGAATCGTTACAAGTCGTGTAGTAGTCTGTTATAACTAAATTACCAGGCTCAGCTTAGGGTAGCCTATTTATATCCTATTTAGGTATGTACATTAAAGATGGAGAACCGCTGATGTATCAAAAATGCAGGTGTATCTATATTCTTTTTTAATTTCGAAGTGAAATGTCAAAGTAAAGTTGAATTTTAAAGGTTACACGAGTACTCGTGTCTAGAGGGTTAAGTTGATTTTGAAGGTTCGATATAAAAATTGTTTTCCCGAAATATCGCGAAAAGGGTGGATGTTGTGGGTTACAACATTAGAAGATTTGTTGTGGGTGTTACTCGTTGTCACGAATTATGACAACGAGATTATCTCCGCGTCTTTTTATGACGACATTCCAGACAGAGCTTTTCTTAATTCGACAGCGATTATCTCTCTGCTGGAAGGTAGAGGGCGAGAGGGTTGAAGCCGGATGGATCGTCGCGGGGCATTGACGGAACCAGCAGCCGAGAAATTCCGGGAATTAGATTAGGCTACCCTAACGAGGAAGTAACGAACGAAGTGAAACTTCAGAGCACTATGGCCGCACCTTGACGAGGAGGACCTTTCTCTCGAAGGATCGCGGGGGAAAAATTCAATTGGCGTAGTACTTGGCCGTGAAGGGGAGAAAAGGGATGTCTGTCCTCTAGTAATTTCATGCTGGAAATTTTATTTCATGTTCCTCGCTACTTTCTCTCGTATTCTTTCATAATTCTTAAGTGGAAAGTCGAGATTTAGTTTCGGTAAACTTTTTTAACATATCAAAAGAGATTTCATTACTGAGAAAAACTACTCTTGAAAATTACGTCCCGTATTTTCCTTACCTTCTTTAATTATTATAACTGCTATGTACAATTCCTATGATTATAATCGTTATGTTTTACGTTAATTAACATAATTTCTTTTAACTGTGGCGTCATTATTTGAGAGCGCGCACCGTCTTGTGTCGCCAGAACCGAGCCATGACGAGTATACTCGTCAATCACAGAGTGAGTTGCGCTGGTAAGATATTAGATAAAAGAAATAGGTTTATTTTATAAAATTGACAATTTTAATACTAATATTTACTTATTTGGTTAACATACGCATATATTACATACATATTAAACTGAAAACGCAATAAAAACTAAATATTATACATATAAAAGCCAGAATTTAAATTCCT
>NIJG01000018.1:300349-382885 GCA_002201625.1 Euglossa dilemma | reverse complement strand
TATAAAAAATAAATTTATAAATGTATACAAATCTATACATTACATACACGCATCTATTTGTTTATTTCAATTCCTATTATTTTTCTGAAATTTTCACTTCAGTATTCTTTTGTACGGATATATCTATTCATATACTATCTATTGTTACTGTAAGTTTTCATAAAATCAAATAAAGCGATATTAATTATTTAATTTCCTAAAAATCCGTCGACTTACTGGTCATAGTATTAGAAAAATGCGCTCGTTCGTTAAGGGTTAACTTGAGCTGCAATGACGAGTTCTTCGCAAGCGACATGATTATATTTAACGCGTTTTAGCACGCGCGAAATTGGAGGATTTTTAAAAATTTTTATCCAATTTTATCGTAATATACGCGATAATCATTTTTATCTTTTTAATTGTTGCACAGGAATATTTCTTCTGACGAAGTATACCGTCTTGGAATTCTTTTTTAGTCGAATCCTGTATTCTCTTTTTTTTCATATTCTACACTCAACGATGTCGCAACGGTGTCACCTCTCGATTTTTCTTTTAACTTTTTGCGAACGAGCAACGAAGTTAACGATACATCGAGTATATATAAAACAATTAAAAATAACGAACCGAGAGGAATTTTCCGGATTAAAAGATATATACAACATCGATGGGAATACTAAAATTATTTTTCGCTATATTCCAAGAAGCTTCCGCTCTGAAAAATAAAAATATTTCCACGTATATTATGACATTCGTCCTCAAAGGGTTAATTTATGTACAATCAATTCTTCGATATCCTCCTTTATTCCATTTCCTTTGAAATTCTTTTTCTTTCGTATCTCCTGTTTATCAGTTCTTCGACAGATCGTATTACGTTTACTGTAAAAAATATATCGATGAAAACAA
This sequence comes from Euglossa dilemma, assembly GCA_002201625.1. Classification (NCBI taxonomy): domain Eukaryota; kingdom Metazoa; phylum Arthropoda; class Insecta; order Hymenoptera; family Apidae; genus Euglossa; species Euglossa dilemma. The sequence continues at coordinate 382,003 of NIJG01000018.1, read as the reverse complement.
TTCGCTAATGGATTATTTACGTAATAAAAATTGTAATAATTCCCACAGGCAAATAACAAATCCCTAGTGAAAAATATTTCTCCGCGCTAACAAAAATATTTATCGACGATGGGAACGTGTAATTATTCACGACCCGATCGTTTCGACGATTGCCCTGTAAAACAAATTCGATAGAACGATCAGTGACGGCTGCAGCTATCGAACGTCCCCTGCGAGAATTTAAATCGAATCGGTGTAAAATGGAGAAAAATACTCGTGGTGGTTGGAGGATAACACCGCGATTCATGGTCGAAAATTAATTTCTAAAATTAATATTCCATCCAACACTGGCCGTGTCGATGATTCGATTCCGGATCGGGTAACTACTTCCCGGACAGGGGTCATGGATTACCCGACGCCTCTCGATATTCTTCTTCCGCTTAATAAACTTGCTCGGAACGAGCAGAAGGAATCCTTCTGTCGGTCGTCCTTCGCTTTTATACACATCGGGGTAATTATCGGAGGAGGATAAAAGAAAGTGGCTGCTTTGCCGCAGAGACAAAGTGCCGGGCCGGTAGATGAGCTTCCTGCGAGCCAGGATTCGTAATCCTGATCTCGTGACGCCGGCTCCCTAAGTTTCAAGGGTTACTTCGGGTCGTTGCCTTTTTCTCGGATTACCGTCGCTCCAGACCCAACCCCAAGTTTCGTTGCAGCTGTTGTCAGACAGGATCGCACCTGTGGGAGGGAGGGATAAACGAAATCGAAGCGACGTATTCGATTTGTGCCGGATTAAATGGAGGAATTCTAACGAATATCGCGTGTCTGATTACAGCATCCCCACGGTAGAATGCAAATCGGAAGCCAGAGGTGCACGTGGTCCTGGGGGACGTCCCGCTCCGCTGCTACGCTCCAGGACTCTGCCTGCCATAGTCGCGCCTGGGCTGAGTATACTTCAGGCGCAGATCGATGCTCGCTACAACGGTATGTTAATTGGACGCTTGTCAACTGATTAACCCATTCGCCTCTGATCTTAATGGTCCATCGCCGCCGTGAAAATTGCAGCCAATTATTCGGCCAGAGGTCTAAATTGCACGCGCGTTCTTGGTACAGTTAGCGGTACAGCTCGGAACGCTTCGATCAGCGCAGGATGACGCGATGCTTTCCGAGCTGTTACCGCGTACGAGGCGAACGGGTTCAGTTGATTTTACGCTTCCTTCGCGTTCGATCTTACGCCAAAGAGTACTACACCTCGATGATTGCGACAGTGTCAACGGGCCTCACCGTGCCAACCACCGCAGAGAGTGGCTCTTCTACGAAACGTGGCAGTACCGCTTCCCATAGCACCAAGCTGCTCACGCCGAGGATATCCTTCACGGATGATACGATAGGTAAGGTGTCTAAGGTTTATCCCGTCGTACGACCGATCCTCTCTTCTTTATCCGCGGAATCGCGTTCATCGTGACGACGTGACCGTTGTATTTTCTCGGTAATGATCGGTTACTGCGAAGAAATTACTCGCGTCGGTAGTCTACAGAAATTTTCGAAAATGTCTCGATGATCGTTGATCTAACGTTGATCGCGTGTTTCGAGGATTTGAAATTATCCTGTTTTTGCGCGGTTCGAGTTTCAGTAAGACCTGCTTTCCGAGAATCCAAATTGCGATTCGAGTTTCCGAATTTTAATAAATTAGGAGAGAAATATCATCGCTTCCTTGGTAACGATCGGTTATTGCGAAGAAATTACTCGCGTCGGTAGTCTTCAGAAATTTTCGAAAATGTCTCGATGATCGTTGATCTAACGTTGATCGCGTGTTTCGAGGATTTGATATTATCCTGTTTTTGCGCGGTTCGAGTTTCAGTGAGACCTTCTTTCCGAGAATCCAAATTGCGATTCTAGTTTCCGAATTTTAATAAATTAGGAGAGAAATATCATCGCTTCCTTGGTAAAGATCGGTTAATGCGAAGAAATTACTCGCGTCGGTAGTCTTCAGAAATTTTCGAAAATGTCTCGATGATCGTTGGTCTAACGTTGATCGCGTGTTTCGAGGATTTGAAATTATCCTGTTTTTGCGCGGTTCGAGTTTCAGTAAGACCTACTTTCCGAGAATCCAAATTGCGATTCGAGTTTCCGAATTTTAATAAATTAGGAGAGAAATATCATCGCTTCCTTGGTAAAATTCGGTTACTGCGAAGAAATTACTCGCGTCGGTAGTCTTCAGAAATTTTCGAAAATGTCTCGATGATCGTTGATCTCACGTTGATCGCGTGTTTCGAGGATTTGAAATTATCCTGTTTTCACGCGGTTCGAGTTTTAGTAAGACCCGCTTTCCGAGAATCCAAATTGCGATTCGAGTTTCCGAATTTCAATAAATTAGGAGAGAAATATCATCGTTTCCTTGGTAAAGATCGGTTATTACGAAGAAATTACTCGCGTCGGTAGTCTTCAGAAATTTTCGAAAGTGTCTCGATGATCGTTGATCTAACGTTGATCGCGTGTTTCGAGGATTTGAAATTATCCTGTTTTTACGCGGTTCGAGTTTCAGTAAGACCTGCTTTCCGAGAATCCAAATTGTGCTTCGAGTTTCCGAATTTTAATAAATTAAGAGAGAAATATCATCGCTTCCTTGGTAAAGATCGGTTACTGCGAAGAAATTACTCGCGTAGATGGTCTTCGAAATTTCGTATCTTTGCTTGGAAGTTAAAGGACAGTTTCTGTAGGGTGTGACGACGTTGATCTCTCGCTTCGAGGATTTGAAAATTTCCAGTCTTCGCACGGTTCGAGTTTCAGTAAGCCTGCTTTCAGAGAATCCAAATTATCATTCGAAATTTCCAAATTTACTTTCCAAAGTTTCCAAGTTTCCAAATTTCAATGAATTAGGATATATCATCACGATCCCCTGACAGACCTTTCGCTATTCCTGGCGCTCTAATAAAGTTCTTTAGTTAAGTAAACTTCGTTGAACTGAAATCGGTAAAATACACGCGCAACGAAACGAAAAGTTAGCATTCCACGGTTTCAAAAATTCAGCAAAGTTCTAACCTCCGTTCGTTTATCCCACGCGTCTCTGGGAAAATAACGAGGCTGTCCATCTGACACGTGTCTCGTCTTCACTCTCCTTTTTTCTCTATACGTAACCTTGTCTTTTTATTTGCAGAACGTCGCGTCTCGGACTCCGGTCCACCAAGCAGAGAATCCTCGAAGGAACACTCGACAAGAAGCGGCAGGCTGAGTACCTCCAGCATAAGCGGTTCTCAACCTTTGACCAGACTTGCGAGGCTCTTGAACCAGAGGCCGAGCTTCACTCCCAGCGATGAAATTCCGCGAAGACTCTCCTGGGAAAGGTATGTCACGAAATCGGCCAACGACGGATTCTTAAAATACAGGCAGGACTCTACGTGGCCGCGGGGACCCGAAAAAGAGATTGGCCCGAGACCAGGTTGCTCCAGACCGGGCCCAGCCGGAGCCGGAAGCTCCCCTTGGACTTTTATTGCAACCAGACATGTCCCGCGGCAAATTACTCACGAGTTATTACTTTCTTGCAACTCGTCGATACTCGGACATCGAATGGCTTTTATGGCCAGTCGCTGGGAAACCAAAGTTAGGATAATTCCGGATATCTTGTTCGACCGAGGAACTATCGGTTATACCCTGCAGCGTTAGTTTAATCGACAAATTCGACGAATAGTAAACGCTGTAATTGGGTCTCTGTGATGATTCCCGCGAAGATCGAAGTTTCGCGTTGGAATTAATTACAGACACGAAGTCTAAAAACACAACAGATACGTAACTAGAAGGATAGTTGATCGAAGACTGAGTTTACTATAGAACTTGCATAACTCGAACGTCGATTAATACGACTTAATTCAGAGTGTAGTACCGATAATGGTTCAGCCGACGTGATATTTTTCGAGAAGATCGAGATTCTTTAACCCTTAACGAACGAATGCCGCCATACTCGCGACATTATAAATATTCTAAAAAAATCGAATGCCGCCATACACGCGGCATGACGTGATATTTTAGGAAATCTGTTAGGTTTGGCCTTATTTATACATGCAACAATTAAGGGCGATCGGCAATTGTTTTTTGTCGTGCTCTGGAACGCATTCCTCTCATTCCTCTCCGAGGATTGAGCGAAAATACATCGTTTTATATGCGGTCAATAAAGTTTGTTATCGTCATTTTCGGAGCACTATCTGTTAGAAGAAAGAGAAACGAAGTCGTGCGTACATGCGTGCCATTTTTTTTCCACACCCAAAAAAAATATAAGTAATTTTGTATAAATATATCGTTAATCTATAAAAAATAAATTTATAAATGTATACAAATCTATACATTACATACACGCATCTATTTGTTTATTTCAATTCCTATTATTTTTCTGAAATTTTCACTTCAGTATTCTTTTGTACGGATATATCTGTTCATATACTACCTATTATTACTGTAAGTTTTCATAAAATCAAATAAAGCGATATTAATTATGCATCTTTTCTCGCTCTGGAAATGAAGCACTTAATTTCCTAAAAATCCGTCGACTTACTGGTCATAGTATTAGAAAAACTCGTTCGTTAAGGGTTAATACAAGGATAGCTGCGGAATGTTATTCCACATTTTTGACACGTTGTTTCTCACGCGTAAATCCACCCTTGGTCTACTCGTGCCGTTAGTTCGGTAACACCCTGTATATTCCCGCGATGAATCGACGTCGGCGATGACTCACGCTGGATACATGCACTTATGCAAAACACGCGACATGCAATTCCGGAAAATAAAAAAACCTATTATTACACTCTTCCGATGACAAAATAAACTAGTGTCTACGTATCGGAAAGGACGAAGAAACACCGGGGACGAAGCAAATCTCCAGTGGACGAATAAAGACAACTACTGGCCGGATTCGCGAGGCACAGGTCTCATAACTCTATCCAACTCTATTATAAAAATATGCATTTGCATAAACATTCGCGGTCTAGCCGTAACGTGGCTACCCGACACGGCGGCTGAAGGGGTTAAGCAAGAAGCAGACCAGGCCGAAACGAGCTCCGAATTGGCCGTATCTCCAGACGACTGGCGGTTATCCGTCGTGGAAGGGAAAACCAGTCGGTTCTCAGATCCGTATCTAAACGATTCCGCCTTCAGAGGTGACCTAGTCCTCCGTCCAGCGAGAATCACAGGCGGAGGAAAAAAACTGGAGGAAAATTACGCATATATCCGGCTGTTCGGAAAGTCGCGGCAGAGTCTGATGGACGCGTCGATGTCTCCGCGATCGATGGACGTTATTCTAAAATCCGCGCGTCCATTGCGACTGGCGTCGGAACGGGAACAAAGATCTATCGCGTGACAGCTGGCGGGAAAGCACGGAGGTTGTACACCGGATATACAGGGCCGTTGGTCGATGTGTGCGAGGTCTACCCGCGCGGGACGACTCGCGAGGATGTGGAGGTTCAATTTGCAAATGGACGCGACCCGGTTTCGACGGAGACCCGGCTTGGAGGGAAACAACGCGCCACGCGATATCGCCGCGAATTCGAAGATATTCATACACCGGGCTGCATTTATCCGCGCATTTATCCGTGTATTTATCCGAGGATCGCTGCTTCAGAGCACTCGGCTGACAGCGAGGAATTCCAGCGAGTCGGAGAGTCCGATGATCGGTCGCTCGGTAATCCGGCGAGGACACGCAGCGAGATTTATCGACTTGCTCCGCGTGTAACGCGTGTATCGATTTGCTTCAGTTGTTGGGACTGTGTTCGAGTTTCGAGGGGGTGCGAGCAGCTCGATGGCCGTGGTTTTAATCGTCCGATCCGAGGTTAGGTGAGATCGATTAGGCTCGATTAGAGTCGATTACAGTTTCGGTGTTTCGCTGTTCCTCGGGAGCAGGCTGCTTTTAATCGATCAGTTTCCGGTGTGATACTAAGCTCAAGGTATTACAGTTGCGGAGATAGGATCCTGGTACCTTCTTCCGGTCTTTGGTTGGGTTCAACGTTGATTCCAATGTCTGATAGAACGGTATGCGGGTGTTCTTTGGGGTTGGTCGAACTTTCTTGTCGTGACGGTGATATAGTGCGCGGCATTGTACTCATATATTTGATGGAAAATGGTCGCTTGCAACGGTTTGATGGGCGCTGGAATATTAGAAGTGGCAGGGTATCCCGATCTGATACCCTGCTGTTCGAATTATTCGGTTCACCGAGCAATAGCTAGGTGTTCCTGGGAACTAGAACAGCAAAGCAGCGTTAAATTCCACGAAAAATGCCCGTCGTCAACCGAAATAAGCGTTGAAAGAGAATACACCGAAGGTAATAGCGGTCACACCCTTGTGGCCAGTCATGAACGAGTCCTTTACCTTCGCTTTGTCTTTCTGTCCACGCTTGGCCTTTGGATCGCGCGTTTTCTCGCTCCGTGTCCAGCAATTCGATGCCTAGAAACCGACCTTTAAACTCAGACACGTGCGTTCCATCCCGTATATCTTGCCCAGTCCATCGACTTTCGCGCGAAAATTTCCCAACGGTTGAAGGAGTGCCTGAAAGTGTAGACCTTTTTTTTTTAAATCTGCACCCCATGAGAACGTAACCTTACGCCATCACCGAGCTGCACAGGGGCGAGACGAACAGTCGAATTTAACTTGGCTGAGTAGGTAGCTTTTTTTTATCAGAGTTAACGTTATCTTCTCTTGTGTCTGACCTTTCCTTGGCCATCAAGCCTGAAACCTTATCCCCGAGCCAAGAGGAAAAGCAATTATCCGCCCTCCGTCGGTGTTGAAAATTATTTATAGTACACGGGTTTCCTTGGAACAACGCTGCGCAACGAAATTTATGCTCCTCGATCGGATATCAAACGGATAAATCAAAACGTTGCATCCGGACCACCGCGCTGCGCGTGTTCTTAATTAAATCGTTCGACGTGCGAACACAGCCCGGTGCTCGCGATCGGACGTCGAGTTAATTTAAAGCACTTGCGATGCATTAGTATCGCGTTTAATTTTCCCCCGATATAGCCCTGATATTTAACGTTACCTTATCTCGGGTGAATCCAGCTTCAGCCATTGATCCTGCGAACTCGAGAGCAGCCTCGTCTTCTCCGCCATTGGCTAACGAGCCACTTACGCTCGTTACGCGTATGCGTGCCACGAAGGTCGCTAAATTGCCATAAATCGCTGCTGCCAGACGAACCCGACGTTTTCCCGCGGAGTAACGAGGATCAAAGGAAACTCACGGGTCCGAAATGCCACCGACTGGGTAACGTTAGGTCGACAAATCGACGCCAGCCGCGTAATTTGCGTCTAGGTGGTCGCGAGACTGGAAGAAGCCACGACAGCCAGAGGCTGGGGGTGAGAAAAGAGAAGAACCGGGGAGAGAGGAGCGTCTGGGGATGGAAAATAGAGACAGAGATAATTTCGAGACACGATGGTTCAAGGATCCGCAATTTTTCCCTCGTTTCTTCGGCGAATTCGCAATCTCGTTTTTCTTTGGGAAAGAACGGCTGATTCGAGAGAAATCAGGTGGAATTCAACCAACCTTCCTTGTTTTATAGTTCAAGGTACCAGCAGGGTATCCCCGTGTTTTTCTCGCAGAGACGGTGCAAAGCGAAGATACGAGAATCTGTCTGGGTTGTTTGAAAATGAAGGATCTTTTAAACGATAGCCATTCTTCCTAATGAATAGAATTTTACTTAATGAATTACGAGGTAGAGAATCTTTTCAGAAGAGAAGAGTAGACTAAATGGATGTCTTAAGGCAAAGGACATCTTATTTAATTTTTAAATTACTTTACGCTGGCACCAGCGTTTGTTAGTGACTCTTTGCAATCCTTGCAATTTTGTCCATTGCAATTTCCTTGCAATTTCGATAAATCAAAATCTTTTAATTTTCGATATTATTTTCTGGTCAATCTTAGTTTTTACATATTTTTTTACATATGTATGGAGATTAGATAGGATAGATCAGAAGGTGTTATAGAGGCAGTGCGAATTAAAATTGCAAAAGTCGTAAAAAAATTTCGAGTCTTCTAATTATTCTTTACGCGTTGAAAATAGACTTAACATCGACAAGGATAGATCAAAATCCTGTAATTTAATGATCTAGGTATGTATTATATAATTGGAAATAGAAACCAAAAATCAGGATTTCGATATTTTTCACGGAGACAGTGCGGAAATCGTGCGACAAAAGCACGAGAAGGAGAGAGCGACTTGTTGTCTGTTTACAAGGGTGGTTTCTTCCAGTTGCTTTCGACGAGTTGGTGGTGGACATAAACATCGAGAATGGATCGGAAGCTTGTAATTTAGAGGTCGAAACTGGTGAAATAGCGCACATAATCATCCTGTTTGCTTGAAAGAGGGAAGATTGGAAACAGGGGTTGTTTCCCTTTCGCGAATCAGTCCGAATTAATTAACACCAGTCCCGGCGGTGTAGGAATCGAAGCGAACATTCCCTTCTAATCATTCGCTTCCTCTTCTGAAAAGGGCTGAGTATCAAAAACATCGTGGCCTGTAATCACGTTGTCTCGAGTCTAACTTAGGTTCCCCGAGTATGATTTCGCGACTCTGAGTTTGACTTTGCGAACCAGGATGCAATTTCGCTGCCACCGGTGTGATTTCGCCGCTCTGAGCATAATTCCGAGACTTTGGGTATAATTTCGCGGCTCTTGGGGCAATTTCGCGTCGTCGAATTTGACTTTGCCAACTCGAATTCAATTTCCTTGTAATTTCGCCCGTAACTTCCTCGGTACGAAAAAATTTGATAACGCGATGATGATCCTGAGGAAAATAAGGCGATTCTCGAATCGCGGATCACATTGTTTTCTCCTTTTGATAATCACGGTAATGTTGATTCGTTCTTTCGTATAATAGAAAGTTTTAAAACACTGCTTCTATGCACTTTCAGGTAATAACGAGAGTATTTAGGGAGACAGAGAAATTTTCACAATTCTCTTCGCGAGGTCGTGAAAATATTCGAAAGCGTTTGAAGGGTAAGCAAATTTTACTACGGATATTCAAGAGCATTTTATATCTGCAGCTTCATAGCACATTTCCACCCCCGTTTCCCATTTTCGTCGTGAGGATATTTTAAAACACTGCTTCTATGCACTTTCAGGTAATAACGAGAGTATTTAGGGAGACAGAGAAATTTTCGCAATTCTCTTCGCGAGGTCGTGAAAATATTCGAAAGCGTTTGAAGGGTAAGCAAATTTTACGACGGATATTCAAGAGCATTTTATATCTGCAGCTTCATAGCACATTTCCACCCCCGTTTCCCATTTTCGTCGTGAGGATATTTCAACAGGGGCTAAGTGCTGCTCTCGAAAATGTAGCATTGCAACGGCGATTCCCGAAGATCAGTCGAGTTTGCCGAAGAAAATCCCCGAGGGTGGAAAGAAAAGTGAGAAGAGAAGGGTAACAGGCCAGCGTCAGGAATTCAAATCAGATTCCTTAGGTTATTAACGTTACTCACCTTTTCCCTTGTTTGCTCGTCTGGAGACGGATAAAACGAACGGAACCGTGAAAGCAGACCAGATCGAGAAATAAAAAAAGGTTATAATTGCGCGAACAGAGCGTTTATGGGATGGAAGAATATCAGGACGACGAGAAAATGTGTCCTCTCGGATATTTCTCTCGCATTTTTCGGTGACAGAGAAACGAAGAATTTCTGACTAGATGTCGTAGATAATTCGATAAAAAATCGTTAAGAACAAGATTCTCTCGTTGGACGTTGTATCCGTGAAAAATTCGGCGAAAAAAATCGAGCGATTTGTCAAAAATAAAAAAGATTCTCCCGTCAACGTGATAGACGTTAGGAATAGTCACTTTATGGAAAATTCGATGAAAAAATCTCTCGATTCGTTAAAAACCGAGGATTCTCTCGTCAATGTCGCGAGCATCGGTCTACGAATAGTTGCTCTATGGAAAATTCGTTCAAAAATTCGCCCGATTCGTCGAAAACGAAGGATTTCCTCGTTCGACGCGGTGCCAGTGGAAAATTCGACGAAAAAATTCGTTGGGAACGAAGAATCCACTCGATCATCTATGCACGGGAAATTGGATGAAAAGGAACAGTGGCTCCGGAGAAAATCGGGCAAAAGAATCGCGGGATTTGTTGAAAATCGTAATGAAAGGAATAGTCTGGTGCGTTATCGAACCGTGTCCCTTTTCGTCCTAAGGTCGCCCTTTTATTTCCCAGAGTTTTTCAACCTTTTGCACGGGTGTATAATACTGAGAGTAATTAGGTGTATGCAGAATATACGGCTGTTCTAAAAGGGATGTCGAACTGGAAGGGCGAAGATAATATCATAGGGGAGTGATTTTATCGGCTCTAATGCATGCAGCGTTAAAGCGGAGGCTGGTAAATGTCGCGAAGTTGGCTCTGCTGGGAATATAAAGGGCAGGAAAAATAGAAAACGCAGAGGGGCGAGGTCGGAGGAAGAGTGTATCGCCGGTTCTACTGGATTAATATTATTGGATCGGTGCAATTTTGAATAAACAGGATTAAAGGTTCTCGAGAGCAACGCGTGGTAATATGGACTTAACAGCGTGTGCCAGAGGTTAGGATACAATGGCACAGGGGTGGTTTTAAACGACTGGCAAGCAAGGGTGCAGATTAAGCGCCCGAAACTGTTCGGGAAACTTCGTAAATTTAATATATCGGTCCCTGAATAGCGTGCAAACCGGTTTATCGATAATCGCGTGTACTACAGGTCTATTAATTCGATCGTGGATGATAAATGTTAGCCAATTTGCGTATACTTGGCATAGCACGCCAGGTAGGGCAACTCTCTTTCTCTAATCCCGATCAAATCCTGAGGTTTCCGAAAATTGAGTACAATTTGGAACAATTATCGTACGATCGCGGAAATAATTGTGAGGGATTATAGAAAGTTGGAAATTTTTTATTAAGTCTCTTGGATAAACACCAATTTTATTTCACCTTACCAGTTCCATTTTCAGAAAATTTCTTAACGTTAGTTTAAAAATTAGAGTAATTATCGGGTAACAATTTTTGTAACTATCCGCTTAAAAAGACTTGGAAATTAGTAATACAATTTTGTAATCTATGACACTAAAGGACCAAACCGAAGTTGGCCAGTTTCCCTGAAAAGATTTCAAGGCAAAAGAGTGTAGATCTAAAAGCCCTGAATTCATCTCGCTCGGTTTGGCATTTTTGTGTCTCATTAACCATATTTTCGAGTGCCTGTTCCTCTTAACAGTCAATGGGATAACCGCATTGCAGAATTAGACTCGAACTCGAACTGATCAACAGACGAGACTGCAGCTCTACCAGCTCGTGCCTTCCGAGGAGCAGCTCGATCGACAGTGTAGCAGAATGGAGCGCGGCCGGAGGGGCTGGGGCTGTGAGTGGCAGCAACACCGTGAACGCTGGCAGCAGCTACGGACTTTTCGTCGATCAGCAACCATCGAGAAGGAGCCCAAGCCCCTTGTTAGGTAGCAGAAGCGACAGACTCAGCCTCGTATCCCCGAACATCGGCAGGAGGGTGAAGGGTCATCGGGCTGTGCTGGGTGAGTGTTCCATTTTTGGCACTGGTTCAGCGTTTCTCGCGGAAATAGATCCGCGGACCCGAGATTGATCGATCCCGCCGCGAACATGGAGAGTGGCAAGAATCCCGGCACGATCGTGACCCTTTGAAGATTTATTCCAGGGTAGCACGATCTCTCCGATTTAGCCGAGTCCTTCGATCAATTTTCGCTTTGCACGCGAAAATGAAAAAGGACGTCGCTGTTCGCGAATACTCGCCAGTCTGACAGAAGATTCTTCATCTCCGTTCCTCCCTTTCAGTTGCTGCTTTTCATAAAAATCACCGAAGCCTCCGATTTTATCCAGCTACCAGGAAGTTCGATCCCGTCTCGGTGTCGATTACTTTGACTCCGCTGAGCCGTGAATTTCGTTCAAAAATTCGCGATAGTGCCAACTGTTGAAATCCGATTCTCTAAAACGTCGAGTCTCGCGGAGCCTTCGTTTTCCTCGACCATTCATCCCATAGACTGTCACGTTCAGTGCTCGCGTCGTTGCAATCTCGCGGCAGTAGAATCAGGTATCGTAACTCGAGCGAAAGGAGAAAGGGGAGAAGGAATTTTCGAACATTCGTGGAAGCTCTCCGATCGATCAGATTTTTCGCCCCGCGGCGTCCACGCGCATGCTAATTGCCTCTTATAACCACGGATGATCGAATCTTTTCGTTGCAACGTTCCCTTTACGCGCCGTGGCAACGCGAAACGTCAATTACAGGGATCGAACATGAGAGAAAATAACGTTGGCTGAAAAATTGCGATGCCTGCCGTTTCATGGACCCAGCGAAGCTGTGCTGCAAGTTATATTCTTCGCGGGTAGTTGGGAAAGTTCGATCGACTTTCGCAATGGTTCCAATTAGTCAAGCTTCGCGACTTCTAATTAATACTGGCTGCGAATACTCGGATGCAAACGACAAACCGGTGGAATTAATCGCGGGATTAACTTATTTATTTCTCTATTAGCCAACGGAAGTCGACGAATGGGCGATGCCTCTCGCGATCTTCCCGTTTAATTCGCCGATCACGTGTGACAGGAAATCAAACGTCGGCTTGGCCTTCCTTTTCGCCGTTGTAGAGACCGTCGGAAGAGGGTAATGATCGTTCAGAACCCGTCTGGATCCTCGAGTAGCTCTCGAATTCTGCGAAACGTTAGTTCGAAGTGGAGAACCGGCAGCACGTTATCTCGTCTCTGGACAAAGACGCGCTGCTCCCCTGTAATCGTTTCGAGCACGTTAACGAACCCACTTATCACAACGGAGATGGAAGTGAAATCGCGCTTGACACGCTTCTGACCGAGCGAGTTTTCGAAAAGCGCGGTTTTAACCTCGTTCCCGTGCGATAACAAGCGAAAGAAACTTGCAAACTTGACGTCCACGTTTCGAAAACTTGGCAAATCTGCTGGAAATTTCGATTCGCGAATTTTCCAAAGACTCGAGTTCCCAATCGATCCTAGATACCCTGAAGTCGCTATTTTGCTGGCTTACAAATTTTCTGCGAATAAATCCTTCCCAACGTCTTTCCGATCTGCAAACATTCGTAAACGAATCTGTCAAATTTCCCGAGAATCGTCGCTACATGAATCAATGTCTCGTTTCTAATTTTTCGATATGAATTTTCCAAAGAACTAGACGCTTTAAATTCGGTATTGCACCGTTGTGGAAATTTCGCGAGAGTTATCGGTGCGCGATGTAACGCTTATCGGTGTCCTGTTTCTAATCGTCGGGAAGTTGCTGGCTCGTCCGTACGCGAGACCAACATTAGATACGCCCCTGAGGCTTGTCTCGGCTCGACCAATGGTTAGGCCCGTTTAGCGTCGGCTGTCGGATGTGTGAAGACGAGAACCGGTTGTCCCCACCTAGGCGGGCAAGAAGGGAGCAACGCTCCCGCTAAGAAAGGTGCACGAGCCTCGTGAATTTCGTGACATCCGGGGGGCCTTTCACGTGTTCTCGGTCTATTGTGGCACGTAACACGAGATTCCGACGTTAGTGCGCGCCTCCGACTACCTGGCAGCGTTTGACCTGCGAGTCTCTCAGTGAACGCCTCCTAACCGAAGCATAGATCTCGCGTCGCTTTCGCGAATCTTCAGCATGGCACGTGGCACGCGGACTGTGACGGAGCTTACGGTGTAGATAGCGGTGTACGATCACGATCGAGAAGCTAACTGGACGTCGGGCATGTAAACAATAAAGTGAAAGTGAAGGAAGGCAGCGTCCTCTCGGCTGCTTCGGCGAGAGATCAAAATCGTCGTAGACGCTGACCGAGGATCAGGATGACCGAGTGTCCGTGGAATATCGAAAGTACATCTGATAACTCGGCAACTGCGACGAGAACCAGTGTAATTCGTTGAAAGATCGCTGAGAAAACATCGAAGTCTTTGTCTCCGAGACCTCTAACTAGAGAGGCTACTACGGTTAACCTGACTCGTGCGAGCGACGAGAGTTTTTTCGGCGTCTGTGTGTAAGCGTGGTTTACACCGGAGCCGCGGTGATAAACGCAGGCCACGGGAGTGTTCGCCGGTCGATGTAGCATACCTGAATGGTCAGGCCCCGTCTCGGCCAATCGTCTTTCACGCTTTGTTTACGTCCTCGTGTCTGGTCACGCGGTTGGCTACTCTGAGTCGCTTGTCTAAAGAGGCTCTCAGTCCACGATTGTTCGCGTGCTCGGTTGTTTCTCCCGTGAAAATCCTACGTCGTCTTCGCGAGAACGCCTCTCGGCCAGGTGATTCATCGGCGCGACAGTGCGTCACAGGTAGGACCGGGATCGACGGGACGCTCACGCCGGGATTTTCCTCGTTTCCACGGACTTAAATCCACGGATTTAAAGCGGTGTTATCCGTGGTGCAGCGAGTGGCGTCAAAATCACGGAATACTCGGCGAAGAACGCGTTTCTCGTGCGACTTGCTCGTCGCAGGCTCGTGACACTCTGACAGGCGAAGATAACGGAACAGCAGTGGGATCGATGGGAAACGTGGGATTAAACGTGTACTCTCGACTAGTCCGAAGTGTACCGGTAATTCGATCGACACCGAGAAACGCGATCGCCGTTGCAAAACGCGACAGTCCCTCGCGGCGACACGCGGAGTGCGGCTTCGAGATCGCGTAACCTCCTCGTAAATCGACGGTTCGCTATAGTTTCGCGAATTTCTCTCGAGACCGTGTCTCGGGCTAGGGTACCACCGGTTCGCGACTGGGAAAGGATCCCAGAGCGGTTTCTGGGTACGCAGCCTGTGTGTCCTTGCCACGACCATGGACGTAAACATCGTCGAGAGAACGAGAGATGCTGACATTCTGCGACTCTACGTGTACACCTCGCGCGTATTAGTACTTCTGATAAACGAATAAGCCCCTTTGGGATTAAATCGAGAGTTTGGGCCGCGGCGAGGCAGCAAAGGATCCCGAGGGACCATGATGCTAATTGTGTCAACTCGGTTCGCGTCGCACGTCGAGCCAACGCGGTAGTAGCTTCGCGTTCAGAGAGACGTATTCGTGACAGACGGGTTATCATTCCGAGGGAAACGCGATAAAGAACTCGTGGAGGCGAAAGAGGACCGGAGAGAGGGTAAACCTGGCGTTTTCGTGCTGCGGGAAAAAGGCGGTGTAGCCGCAGGATGCGGCCGAAGAAAAAACAGTATCGTTTCGCGAGGTATCGAGAGCGTCCCTTGGACAGGGACGCGACGAAAATGAACGGAGCCGAGCTTTGAGGGACACACGGTGCAAAAGGTGGAGGACCTTGCCGCGTCCCGAGTGAGAACAGCAAACCGGTTTCTGCATTTGGTGCAACGACGCGTCTGCCTCGTTTCGCCGGCGAGTTTTCGGCAAGAAATTTTCACGTACCCGTGCTCCCGTTACTTTTCTCATTCCCTCTCGTCGGAAAGCGCGAGGTCGGCTTTCGCTCTTCATGGAAACGGTGCCATAGTCGCGGCTGGATGCAAACTTAGGGTACGTCTCCATTTTATTTCCCTTTCTTTTACCCCTTTTCGCCGGCTCTCTTTGCCCGTCGTGTATCCGTGGACCTGCCCACTTCGTCCGCTCGTGCTTCTCTTTCGCATAATTTACTTACAGGCTCGGCAGCCTAGTTATTTTTCTTTTCCGAGTCCTGCGTTCACCGGTGTCGCACTTTTATCCGCAGTCGGAATTTTACTACGCGTAGACTTCTTCCGCCAATTCGATTTCGTTCAGAGGTTATAGCGAATTAAATCGTAAGCGATGGGAAAATACGATATTTATCGTGTACGACTAAAGTCTGGACTGGATTGGAGCTACGCGAATGAGAAAAACGTCTCGAAATAAATGACACATGGTAACAAACGAAGAAGACATAGGGAATAGGGATCGCTCCCATATCGTTGACCTATAAAGTCTTATTTTTAGCAATATAATAGATTGGAAGAATTATATAATATGTACAAGAGACACAGCTATAGTCTGCGACGCGTAAGCGGCTATAGTAGAAGATATTTCGCAAATTGCATACGTTATACATCATCGACTTTGAGAAAGGAAGATGTGTTACGAAAGGCATTGGAGAGCAGGGTATAGGAAAATAGCTAGAGTGACTATAGACATATGCAAGCTACTTGACAAGGTAATTTATTACTTTCCTCCGTGTACAACGTGTCTTTTATGCGATTAAAAAACAATGAACGACAATGTTGTTGTCTCGCGAATAGATCGCCGAGCACAAAGGGTTAATATTGTCATTCGCTAACGAGAGTGAAGATTCGTCGGTCGCAGTCGATCGCAGAGTTAGAGACACTTTCGAAAATCGAAGAAAGCGATTCATCATGCGAATCGAGTGAAAGCACGCGCGGGATCGAATACAAATTGCTATTGCGACACTGTTAATCGTCCATAGGTCATGAATTTTAATTAAGTATCGGGGATACGTTGTCGATAGGGGTCAAACGTTTCCTCGTCGCTGCTACCACTCGCGATCGATTCACGCGCGATGAAAATATTCGACGGAAAAGGAGGCAGAGAGATTTTTGCAAGTTCCTCCGTAAATTAGATTGCCCGCAACCTGCGGGCAGGCGTATACTCGGGATTACAGGAACTGACGTCGCCCTGGGCGGCGATTAGGTTTCAGATTGAGATTAACGAAAGATGTTCGTGGATTTCTTTTCACTCTCTCGGGTTTTCCGCGCTTCTTGGACAGATCTAAATCACTCGCGAGATCTATACTCTCCTCTTCCATCTCGTCCCAGTCAACTCTCGTCCTGTCTCGCTTTTTCGTTACTCGATTCGTCGAGAAATCCGAATGAAACTCCTTTAGAAGTTCGATTTTGATTCCTCGAGGCATTGCAGTGTGAACTATGTACCATCCTTCTAGCATTGTTTCGTTATTAGAAGATTCTGAAGTTACTAGAAACATGATAGAAGCGCTAGATGATTTTACATAGCGTGCGATTTAGTATCGGGTGTTGTTAAAGGATTAAATTAAATTAGAAATTGAATTTAAAGTCCAGTGGATGATATGAAAGGCCCTTTGTTACTTCTTTCGGTAAGGAAAATTTTGCGCGGCTAGGTCTTTTGTTGTAATATGATTGGTCGTGCATTGTCTATGATTGAAAGTGTCGAAGCAACGTAGAGATTTTAGACAAAAGTTATTAGAACCCACGTTCACATAGGAGAGGAAGTCGCGTTTGAATTCCACCATTGATTCTTTGTCAACTCTAACGATCGCGAACGTTCTCACCAAGAACAATGCAATCTTTTCAATCATCGAAGGGAAATTCGATTATACGGTAATATCCCAGCAAATGATGTGTCTTAGACAAAAATCATTGAACTAACGATCATGGAGAAAAGAAAGTCTCGTTTGAACATCCACCATCGACTCTTAAGCAACTCTGATGGCCCCGAACCTTCTCGATTAAAATATGCCATTGTGATAACGATTGACGAATCTTAGACAAAAACCATTAGAAGATCAGGTTCGTGGAAGAAAAGAAGTCTCGTTTAAATTCCACCACCGTCCCGTTCGGAATGCATTCTCTCTCTCTCTCGTAACACGCGAAATGAATTTTCTAAAAGGAAGTGGAGGAAATGCAACGTTAAAACGGTTGAATAGAATCCGTGTGCCGGTACACGAAGGTGACTCGATAGCGAGAAATGCCCGGAAAGTTTGCTCTTCGTCTTCTTACGACGAGATTAAAAGAATCGGTGGATGTTACTCGCCTGGTGAACCCGGTTCGCTTTGGGAAAGAGAGGAGAAGTAACCTCTTTCGACTGCACGAGCATTCGAGTGTTACTCTAAACGCGTTATCAAGCACCGGAAGCGGACACGCTGTACCGAGGAGCGCAATCTTATTTTCTGTGCACGCGATCATGTGTGGGAATGGGTTCTCGTTCGTCGAACAAGCGCAAGAAACGGAAGGAGATCAGGGTCAGTCTGCTTACCAGAGGATGGGAAAGGAAATTCGCGGAGAAACTTGCTCTTTCATCTGATCCATTAGATCTTCGGTCTTCCCTGAATCTCTTTCGTTCCTGATTTTTATAAATCCCTCTCGACACCAGTCTTCTCGCTTGATTGTTTTACCAGGTGTTAAAGTGGAAGTTGGAGGAAGATCGGTTCTGACAATGGTAATTTTTTAAATCGCTTTAGCAAACTGTTTCTTTGTCTTAACGCTTCGTCTGGCGTTTAATTAAAGTTTCGAGGAGGAAATTGGAAAATTTTGTTCCTTTGTTCGCCAAAACGCGCGATAAAGAATCAACAGTCTCTGTGCTTTTTATTTCTCTTTCCTGTATCAAATTGGAATTTGGAAAAGGAGCTTTGAAAAGTCTATTCTTTCCAGACAGTTTATTAAATAGAATTATAAATTTCTTTATTTTCTACTCTTTGTGAAACCAGGCAGATGGAACCGGGGAAATCTTTTTCTTTCGAAGATGACGATTCTTATAAATCACTTTAGGGGACAGTTTCTATTATTTTATTTTATAACGTATTAAATTGAAATTTAGGAAGTCTATTTTTCCCAACGCTTCACAAATTCTGCACGCGATTACATAGCAGCTTTTCTCAAGGAAATAAGAAATTTCATATTTCTCAAACTTTATTTCAAATTTTCCAGATCGTTGGATAAACGGGTTTCTTTATTTCGTAGTCTCGCCGGCTAGAAAATCAGAAATCGGGCAGAGGGGATTAAACAAACGAATATGTTGAAGGAAAATGTTAATCCCGTGGAAGACCGTGTTCCTAAAATTTTTACCGGGCTTCTATTTTCACGGTTCGGCTGAAGGTTTCCCTGTATTTTTCGTGGTTAACGAGATACGTCCGGAAAGATAAATATGCGGCAAAGTTTTCGGGACGGCGTGAGTGATCCTATCTTCTCGCGTTAAATTTTCACTGCTACGATCTTCCCTTCGGCCAACTTCAATCCGTTCCCGTGATTTTAAATTCTCGGATCAACGATTTCCGCGTTCGGCGAACGAAATGCCACGGGCGTAAATTGCACGCGTTCGCGAGCAAGTGATTGCACCTTGCTTGATAGTCAGGTTACACCGTGATAAAAACGCGAAGCAACTGACGCGTTATCTTGCCGATTGTCGTCTGCACGAGAATCAACGGGCAATTTCCACGCAACGATTTTACGGCTGGAAGAGAGAGAGAATATTCCGATTTAATATGGTTTCTCTAGCTGATGCTACAACTCGGGTATCACGTATATAGAGTAGTAGCATATATCGCCGTGTATATCATATTTTCCACAGGAAGCCGGTCATTTTTAGACTTCGGGATATGGCTGCTGGAATCGGAGAACATTCCAGGAATTTGCAGAATATTTTCTTTCGAGGTCGTATTGGAATCTGTCTATGGTATTTTCATTTATCGAAGCTCTTTGTGTATCCTGACATATTCCCATAATTCTGTATTTTTTCTATAACGTCGAACGATCTTTTCTACGATTGACATACTGCAGTCCTCTTTTTCCCACTCCGTTGCAGTGAAATTTCAGTACTAACGAAATTTTTTATATTTTTTATTTATCGTTTCAATTTTTTTATTTTCTCCTGTTCTTGTACACTTTTTTTTATCCTCTCTTCCCAGTCTCTTTTTCGACAGCCTTTGAAATGCTTTTTCAATTATTGCAACCCACCTTTTCATGGCCTTGTACTGCTTCCTTTTATCGTACACCTCTTTTCCCCCCTCTTTTTTTGCATTCTGCATTCCGCTTTTTTTTAATTTTGTACTCGAGCTTTTTCACCTTCTGCTGTACTATTCCACAATTCGCTCTGTAAATTTAGTGTAAAAATTTCTCTGAATTTTGCGCGGGCGTATACACGGTTCGCTTGGATCGATGATTGGAAGCAGAAAAGAACCCTCAGACACGTCGGCTAGGAGTAGTCAGGTAGTTGTCAGGAACCATCGCAGAGAAAGTGACCGCGGGTCACTACTGACTCACCGCAGAACAGACACTATAGCACTCGGAACCGGAAGAGACTTTTAGGAACGCCTAACAGCGGTCAGATAGTAGCCAGGAACAATTTTGGAGAAAGTGACCGTTACTGACCATAAATTGGACGTGGTCCCTGCGACTACTTCACCCAATGTGCGCAGTTGTTAGAGTGGACGAGTTTCGGACACTTTGGTAGCCATAGAGAATCCAAGTTGCAGGAATTGGATTCAGCCAGCCATGAAAATCCGCAGACACCCATCTTTCCGTTGACTTCCACGAGTGTTGCTCGACTTGCAAGTGTGCATCTATCATATGTCAAGTGTTTCTTAATAACTTCCTACTTTTTAACAATTTTTACCAATTTTTACCAATTTCGATTATAGACTTCTCGTAAAATATAGTAATCGAACAATAGAAAAAATGTACGAAACATATTTTTCAACGGTTTTCGTTAAGTTTCATCCTTCTGCTTGAGAATTATTTAAATAATTCCAAATTCCAAGATTTTTTAATTATATCAGTTGAATGTTTTCTTATTCTTCGAATAGCACGGTTTTTTATCACTTAGGGTCTCCATTTGCATTAGTAATGCGCACCAATCATCGTTGATGCTGCACCACCTGACCTCCCTATTATCGAGGAACGACCTTGTACCATTTTCTTTATTAAAAACGGAAGTTTATGAGTCCAGGAAACATGGTTTATACCCAAAGATATACTCCGTACTTTGAAACCTACGTAACGACTTATGGTAGAAAAATGGCGTTCAAAAAATGGGACTCACGCCCCGATTTATCGCGTCCAGCGTTTACCATCGCTCCTCCCTCGCAGTAGATTACAGAACAACCATAAATTTCCAGATTTTCCTTGAGAAGTCGACGCAGCGTACGTGTAGCGCTCTGGTAGTTTATTAAAATCGGATTTATTGTCTCGGAATCTTCTTTTTGGTGCATTCCATTGCTAATCCAAATCGAGAACGATATCTTATCCCGTGAAATCGTCCGACGAGCGATGAGGTTTTCAAAAACTATTCAGCGACGTATCGTTGCGCCTTGGGGATACCGATGAACATGTTTGCCGAGGTGCACAGCGTCGAGAGGTGGTTAAATTCAGTTAAGGTTGAAATTGATATCCTGCGAGGCTGGAAGGACCGTTCAGACACGTCGGGTTTAACAGAGATGTAATATTATCGATTATTGGTATATAATTCGAATTTTTCCATCGCTAATAGGGTCTCTGCGCAGACCGGTATCATCGACGGCCTAATTGCGGTAGCAACGATGGAATAGCAGACGGATGAATGGCTCACTGTATTTATGGATCACGCGGATCCGATTGCGTATTCTCTCTTCGTGATCTTTTATTCCTTGTCCGTTGCGAATTCTGCATCGAATTACGCGCGTACGTTGGTAGTATGAAACTATCCGTTACGAGGACATTATCGTTCACCCTTCTTCCTGTCACAGACTTGGAGAAAAACAGTCCGGAAAAGGGCGGCACCTGTAGTGCAGGTATCGCGACCTACCGGGTGTCCTAAAAGAAAAAAAATATATCGACTGCTTTTTTTTTTTTATCATTCCTATTTACCTCCATTACCTTCATTTTTTCGTATTTATTACAACGAAGTAGCAGATGTTCCAGATTCAGGCTGGTTTAAAAACAGGATATTTTTGTAGTAAATTCTTGCTCTATGATTTAATTTTGGAAAAATATGTAATTTTAGTTCACGATAAAATTGCAGAAAAATTTGTGCGTGGTGAGACACGTTAAATATAATTCTAATTTTCGACACGAATTCGTAACGAATGTTAATAATAATTGTTCGTATATATTACGTGTTTATACTGGTTTCACCAGGATAAAATTTCAAATATTTTAGTTCGTTGGATATACTGCATGTTTCACGAAAAATGTAAGTTTCTTCTGCTATTTTAAATTGGACTTACATTTCCACCGAAACCCATTCAACTCTGAATACCGTAAAAGAACATATCCTGCTTCCATATTTTTCCTCTCGCTATAGTTTCATACCAAGTTTATTTATCCATGGAATTCATACGGCTCTTCATAAAATGCAGAAAACTTCATTGGACATACAGAGTGTCCAATAAGAAATGTATTTGTACCCCATGTTTTCTATCAATCGCTATCAAAACCGAATGTAAAATACTGCAGTACCATTAAGGATCCATAAATCATGCTGCAGCTATATTTCTCTACGTCCAGTAACGCGCAGCTTCCGTCCACGGACTCATCGTCTCTCTCTCTCTTATTTATTTATCATTTATTTGGTTAAATAATTTATTCCCGCTGAAACCCATCCGTCGCAAGATCATACCGTCTGGAATATTTATTTTTCGGGTCGAACTCCATTCCAGCGTAATTCCACGCCGCGCTATCTCGTTGGTAGAAATTTTGATTGGTTTCGCGAGCTGTCTGCGAACGTGTCGGCTATCGGAAAACTTGCCGATTCCAGATCGCTGGTTCGAACTTTGTAAAAAACACACGGGATAGCTGGCAGCGTGCGCTGCAGGGATTTCCCTGTTTTATTTCGTATCGGACAAGCGATCGTCGTAGATCCTCCCAACGCCGATTGTACAGCTCCCACGGGAGTGTCGGAAGTTCTTAACAACTTTCGACTGTTGTTATCCTGGTAGACAGTGGCCAAGATAAACTAAAGACGGCGCAAGTTACTCGGAAGGAACTTTTTTCAGGTCACCCTGTAGGTGTCGAACTTAAAAGCAGGTGGCCTTCAGGATCTACTCTTTTGTCCGCTTTTTCTACAGACGATCATCCACTTTGTCAGCTTAGTAACGTAAATTACGCGGAAGTTCGATAATTTCTCTTAATCTTCACGGGAAGAGTGTCCTAGGAAGTTCTACGTCGTAGAATCCTCGTTATCGCGATAATTCGAGATCGTCTCGACGCGATGAATCCTCGTTGGATTAATTTCCACCGTCTTTGTTGCCGCCTGAATAATTTTACGGAGTAAAAATATGTTCCAGCTCGCTAAATAAACAGATTAACTATGAAACTCACGATGCAGATTTTAACTGCTAGAATCTTCGATTCATTTTGTTGGACGCGAGGGAAAATTCGACGGAAATCCGAAGTCTCGCGATGATCTTTTTTCTTCCATGTTTACCTCGTGTATTTCAAGTATCTCCTATTACGTAAATAACTCTGCAACGTTAAGGAAATATCATTAATTACGAAACTTTTAACGAAGGTTTTAATACCTACAGTATTAACCTTTAGCATTAACGTTTCGCTCTTGAGAATTCGCTTCGATGATCAACGCAGAAAATTCGTTGAAAATCCTGCTCGATCGCCATTACCTATCGTAAATACCACTTTTGTATCGCTTTTGAACTTCCATGGGGTGAATTTTCCTGGAATTTTCAAGCATTCAGAAGATTAAAATAAGATCGTGCTTCAATCTGTCTCCTATATCCAATGAGGCAACATACGGCCCTGAGTCCAACGAAATTCGAACTCACCTGCCCCGATGTCATGCCCAGATGCCCAGCAGTACTATGCATCTGTTGCAAGCCTTCCTTTCAGTCGGTGTCCTTCCCTGCTGTCGTAAGGACCTACCTTCCGGTGAACTCGCGTTGCTCTCTTCACGATCAAGGATCGACGAGCCTCGAGATCTTCTTCTGGAACCTCTCGCTGGTTCCAGTGTGCCTGGAAAATTCGTGCACAGTGAAACTTCGGGATAGAAAGTGAACCTCGTGTCGAGATGATCGTGGAAGTAAATAAACCGTGAGGTCCTTCAGGGATAAAAGACAGCGAGGATCGGTGAGTGTAATCAGAGAGAGTGAGTGAGAGAGAGAGAGAGAGAGAGGGTACGGACGTTAGATTCTAGTTCGCGCCGGTGGATGAATTGCAATTTAAAATGTAAAGTTGGAAAAGACAGGCGAAATTATTGCTAAACACGTAGGCGGGGAGAGAAAGAAAGAAAGAACGATGGTTGAAACGAAGATGAATCATAGCCACGTCGTGGAAGGTGAAAACTAAATGCAAATTTCAGGCAGGTGACGGACTGAATTTCGATGACGGGATCAACTTGGATGCACCCTTGACGTGGCTGATTGATTTTGATGGATTCCCTGTATTAGCGCTTTATCGCGGTAATCGTTCCTTGGCCGGGCCATGTTTGATTTTCACTGATGACCAAAGTGATTCGACGTTGAACGATTCCCGATTCGATCTCGTAGGAATTCGACAATGTTTCGGATTAGCTCGCTAATCAATGCCTCGTCTGAAACTGACGCCGATTTATCAGATACCTCGTTATCGCGCCGGTCTTGTCCGATGATCGTAGCTTGTAGCTGGTGAAATAAACGCGAATAGCCGACTGGTGTCGGTGTCAACAATTTATTTATCGGATTCATCGAGCATTTCGGTCGTGAAAAAACGTCCGGCAAATAATGCATGAAAGAATGGCGGGTCTCGCGTGTGATATGGACATGGAATGTCATAAGTGGAGAACGACAGTGGAGAACTCTGTCCGTGAAGGACTTTATTGTGCCGGGTATAGCATGATAATAACTACATAATGTGCGTGATTCAAGACTGCAATCGCATAAAGATGCATTACGTGGTTCTCCACTGAGTCATTATGGACGCGATATGTTCTTGGTAATGTTGATTGCGAGTCGATGGCTAACACTACTGTAAGGCGTTAAATTTACCGAGACATAGACTTATCAACGTTAGAACCACCGACGACTAATGAGAGACTAAATGTATTACGCGTAAATGATAATAATTGCGGTGGTACGGTGAACAGAAACGAGTGTAGTACGTAATTATGATCCCATTTAAATAGAATTTCGCATTAACTCCGTCAGAAGTAACTGTAGCGATGAAATTCGGTAGTTCTGCTGTTAAGCGTAATTAACAGTTGTTATTTCTTTTTGTTTCTACCTGTTACGGATTTAAAATGAACGAGTTATTAATGCAGACTTTCGCGTCCAAGCTACGTTCAATTGTTCTTGCTGTCCAATGCATAGACTATATCGTAGCTAGCTTTACCTGGACTCGAAAGACAGTCTAATACCGGTATTACAAAGCTAGTTGCAATGCTTGCAAAACCATGGGGCGCAAAAACGATCGAGATTAAAGCCGAAAGCGTCGATTAATAATTCGAACAGCCGAGAGAGTGTACGCATCGGGACTCTGGCGATTAACCGAATTATCACAGAAAATATTAATATCTCTATCGTTTTAATTAATTTTCATAATGAAATTTTGGAGATGGTTGGCACGTAACATATGCACAGACAGGATCGCATGCGCTATATTCGCCTGATGTACGACGTGTTTTGCAATCGACAGCACGGAAACGAATAGCCGCAGAAGCTTTATCGACCAGGCCACGTGTGGACACACCTACGTTTAATAACGAATGCACATCGCCTCGTTAATAGCGCCACCAAAATCGTTATCAGACATCGAAACTTCGTGATACCGAATCAAATCACAGTTAAATTATTTTAAGTGATTGGTAGTACCTCCTCGATAGTCGCTGTATTCTTAAAGCTTTGCATCGTGGATTTCCATTTTAGATTCCTTGCATAATGTTCTATCGTATTCAAAATATTCTTCAAACTTCTCCTCAAAAATGAATAAAAGTATGGATCAAGACATCAAATCATAGTTTAATTATTTTAGGTGATTGGTAATAGCTCCTCGATAGTCGCTGTATTCTTAAAGCTTTGCATCGTGGATTTCCATTTTGGATTCCTTGCATAATGTTATATCGTATTCAAAATATTCTTCAATCTCCTCATCAAAATTGAATAAAAGTATGGATCAAGACATCAAATCATAGTTTAATTATTTTAGGTGATTGGTAGTACCTCCTCGATAGTCGCTGTATTCTCAAAGCTTTGCATGGTGGATTTCCATTTTGGATTCCTTGCATAATGTTCTATCGTATTCAAAATATTCTTCAATCTTCTCATCAACAATGAATAAAAGTATGGATCAAGACATCAAATCATAGTTTAATTATTTTAGGTGATTGGTAGTACCTCCTCGATAGTCGCTGTATTCTCAAAGCTTTGCATCGTGGATTTCCATTTTGGATTCCTTGCATAATGTTCTATCGTATTCAAAATATTCTTCAATCTCCTCATCAAAATTGAATAAAAGTATGGATCAAGACATCATTTCGCGAAGTGTTTTGTTCGATAGATAAAATCCTCTCTTCCTCAAACCTTTCTCCAAAACGTCTTTCTGAAAATAGAAATAAAAAATGCAAAAGTTGTAAATCAACCTGCAGATTTAAATAGTAATAAAGGAACTACATGGCCATTTCCGCTTTCCTGAGTAATCTAAACGTCGACGTTGGATTCGTCTAGCCGATCTTAAAATTGCACATCATAGCTCAGGTTTATTTTCGCGAATCCACATCGCGTTCGCTCATTGCTACTGACAGATGAACCAACGTCAACTCAAACACCGAATCTACACATGTTTCGATATACGACCGTCATGTGCGAATATGTGACGCATGAAATCGGCGTACACAGAAATACGTATCAGAGAATCGTCTGATATGCGGTTCCGTAGCCTATAGCATAAACGCAAACGGGTCGATCTCGATTTTACCTGAAGCACCAGCAACGAATATTAATCTCCCGTCAAGCTTACGAAAACGCCCACTGAAAAACCCTCCATTTCCGTTAAAGAAATTAAGTCTTCCTTCTTAACAGGAAATCGACATCCCACCTTATGACCTTTGGACCTGGAAAAATTGCGAAACACGTGTAATCGTTTTACGTTATCGCCTAGAACTTCAATCGAGTTAAGACCGCAGAAATTTTTACGGAAGAAAGTTGGAATAAAATGGACGCAAATCACCATGCGGGACTGGCTTCTTGAGGATGAAAGGTTTATGGCCTTCCACCAGTGAGATACGAGGCATTAGCAAGCAGCGGCGGAACTGTTTTTCCCTGGCGAATTATCGATGCAAATAGAATTCTGACTAGATTTGTTGAAAACTCTAATGAAAATGGAAACTAAGTTACCAACCAACGTGACGAGCGATGTGTCAATAACGATACGAAACTTTTTATCTCGGCAAATCTCATCGTTTCCTACCATTGGTGGACCCATTATCGGCTCGATGTACGTCACGCAAATTGCCGGTCTCGATCATATCTCCGCTGATAAATCAGGTTTCAATTCCTGCGAGAAAAAGAAGCAGAAATATTAATTCGGTTTATCTTCCGAATTGATAAAAGATTGTCATCGCTTACCCACAGGTGTGATCGAAAAGTTTCAATATTGATTATTTGCTATCAATTTCCGTTTCATCAAGCTCGAAATACCATGGAGAAATCTTAAGCTGCTTAATTTTTGGATCTGTACAGAAGCTGATGTTTATGGCTTATGAAGATTTAAGCCGCTTCTACCTTCCGACTGAATATATACAACGTAGCTTTTAACATTTTCATAGAAATGCACATTTCGTGAAAATATTTAAGAATACGCAAAATTATACGTATAATATGTACCTTGCGAGGTAGATTTACTATTTCCATAATTTTTCAACAACAAATTTTCTCGTTAAGTGGTTCCTTGGACATTTCGACGAAACGAATAGTCTATATTATTCTGCGATAATTTTGGTAATTTTCTACGATATTCGGATGCATGGGATATTTTGGAAATTTAAACGAAGGCTTCACATATTTCACAGGGAGAATATTAATGCCCCGAAACTTTGTAACTGCATAATGCACACGCAAGTTATGCGAGTATAAACCCCCTTTCGTGATGCAGAAAATGCATTATCCTCTTATGATACCTCTCTCTTTCTCTTTCATGTATCTCTCAGAACCAGTGACTTCGTTTTTTCCAGAATTCCTCTGTGATTCCTCGTTTATGCTAACTTATTCGTTTAGAATTCCTCGGGAAAAGTTCGTCCCGATGGCGAACGAAACGGAACGATTTCAGTGGTAATCGTGAATCGAAATCGTGTCTGATATCGGATTTTTCTCTCGCTCTTCTTCTTTTTCCACCCTTGTACGCCGGAATTAATTTCTATTCGAGATTTATCTGGCTACGATGAAACGAGCAAGATGAAAATTCGAACGAATCGCTGCAGTAGCTATGCTCTCGTCGGTACTGACGGGTCGTTAATAAATATTTTTCCACGAGGGAGAGATGAAGCAAAAGAACTCGGTCTTGCGCTGGAGATTAATTATCATCGACAAAATGGCCGGGATACGGTTCTTCGCTGAGTTAGAATTTCCACGCTGGAATCGCTGGTTTAATGGACGATACTTAGTATAATTAGATCCCGTGGTAATTAACAGGAAACTGAAGTACAGGCTTTGTCTTCTTCGCACTTCGGTAAAATCCTAAGAGCGTGTACCTCGATTAAAACGTAATAAGAAATTTTAATGAAATTCGCCGACTGAGAGTAGCGCTGTGAATTATTTATTTCTTAGAATCCATCTCGTTTCGTTTTCAATCTCCGCGGTCGTTGGGAAATCCCTCGAAATGTAAACGTTCCGTTTTCATTCTCGATTATACGCGATCCTCGTGGAGATTCGGTGAGAAGAAGATTGATTTAGTTATTCGAAAATCGATCAATTTCTCGGCTTCCTTTGACCAGTTTATATTCAACGTGTGTCTACTAATTTTTCTATAATTGAAATTCGACGGGATTAATTGTCCTGTTTAACGGGATTAGCCCTATTCAGTTGCGGTCATTTCCAATTACACGGATTAATTAAACTGGCCCATTAGTTTACCAAATTGTCCCGAATAGGATGGCTGAAAATTGGATCAACTGACGCTTTAACCTGCGCCTCTGTAGAAGATTTTGACTCTCGTTATCTTTTATTCCCTCCATTTTCTCCGTTACCTCCCGTGAAAATCGATATCACGCTTCTTGTAATTTCCAGTTTTATCCTTTGCTCTGAGAAAAGAATCCTGGAAAAAATTGATTTAAAACTGCAATATTCGTTTCTTTAGAAATCGGTAAGTTCGAAATTTTTCCTTTCTACGAGGTACGTAAGATTTTCTGAGAAATTGAATTTTCCAAAAGATTTACCTTTTCAAGAGACAATAACTTTATGGGCTTCTAACGAACCACGAATTCCCGTAGTGACTGGTGTTTCATGGTCCTCCTGGTACACGCGTTTTCTGAATTAGACGCATACTCTCGTACTGTATCACGTTCCACCATATTTCCTTCCTGATATGACCGTCTCTTTGACCCATTTTTCATTGCAGCAGCTTTAATTGCAACCGTTCCTCCAAATTGGCAGAAATATACCTGGAACACGTATATCCGTACAATATCTATGTACAATATCTTTTTTCCAACAACGAAGATCTCTCCATCTTTTTTCCCGGAACGCAGAAATAAAAGTATATTATAATAAAAATTTCACTTTTTTTTAATGACCGAAGTTGGTGAGTTACAAAGGCACGCATTAATAGCACTTCAGTAGCCTTAATTGCGCTCAGTAATTAACGTCACTACGAGGAATTACTTAAAACGAATGTCGAAATAATAACTAACCTTTCCTATAATTTTGTTTCAAGTTTATAACGTACGATGTAAATTTGGATCAAAGTTCGTGGACAATCCAAGAATACTCCCTGGTAGATTTAATCGAAATCTCATGTCGAAACAGCATCAGCTGTCGCCATGAAATGCAATCGTAATGAACCATTACACCTGAATCGTTGAATTTTTCATTAAAATATCGGAGAAAACACTTTCGGGCTTTATCCGCGGCTTTATTGGTCGTCGTCGAGTGCTTTTACGTGCCGTTTGTCTCACATTCGTTTTACAGCCCTCTCGAGGCCTGTCAGTCGACGTCCACGAAGTTCGTTCCTAGCTGGTTCACGAGAGAATTCCTGCTCCTATCGCTACGAATTTATTAAATCTAATTCCGTACGCGCATCACTCGACCCCTTATTTCCATTCTCTGAGGGGGATAAACGTCGAAAATAATTTCCCGGGAAATCGGGAACCAGCGCTGACTTACACGTGCATTCAGGTCAACTAATTACAGCTTGTTAAACCCACGCCGTGGTTTGTCTTCTTAATGAGAAACTGGAGAACAGACCTTTCTGGCGATCAATTGCGTCACTTTGTTTTCTCTTAATTCGCTTTTATTTCTGAAACATTTCATCGCGGTACCTTTATATTTTTACCATTAAAAGGAAGGATTACATAGGATTCGAGCGATCGTCGAGTAATCTTTTTGTCCGAGAAAGAATGGAAAGAGTTGAATAGAGTTTTCAATTTTTGCCATACAAGGTGATATTTTTCAAAGATTCTGTATTAAGGCTTGTCTAACGAGATAACCACGGATATATCGTAAACAGAGGTTAGCTTTTCGACCATAATAAGCACGTGGATTCATTCGGGACGATGAATTCTCTTTCGTGCGAACAAAACCGTGCATTGTTCACATTGCATCCGAAGGAGTGGAAATTAAATTCTCATCGAACAATGGGTGCCTTACCTTGCCAAGTTTCACCCGACGAAACGACTAACTACTTTCCCTAATCCTGTGCTTTTCATTCGTAATATTGTTCGGGAAACGCATGCACATTTTATCATTGGTTGGTTAGCATTGCATTTGAACGGACCCGTTCACGGACAGGTAATTTTAATTGTAATTTAATTTCGGTGTCCTGAAATTATACTAGGTGTATTATAAACTATGGTTTACAAATGTATATAATCTAGATTGCTGCAAGCATAATTGATGGTAGATTGTTTTAAGAACAGCAGAGAGAATGCATTTGCATTTTCTTTCAAAACCTGTATCTGCATTCCGCGCAGTGTTTACGTGAATATAAAGGATAGCCATTAACATGCAAGAGTGGATTCTCGAAAAGTCCTCAGAAATGCAGGCATATCGGTGTCTGGTCGTCCACGTGCTCGCCGGAAACGTGCTTCTTTTGTATGTACCTGGTTTTGTACATTCGTATACCTGCTCGCGATCCAACAGTTTGCACGAAGTACAACAGTCACGGTATCATGCTCTCCTGACTCTCATTTTTCACGGGTTCGTCGGAAAAGCTAACTGCATTCTTGTGCTGGCTCGCATGGAAAAAATGAACGCAATTTGAAAGAGTTGACGTAACGCTACCATGCAGGTGTATCGTTCCTGCATGAAAATTTATTATAGGAAGGAATTTCAATAACTTTACCTTTTTACGCGAAAAGTGAAATCGGGAAAATTAGCAAATCATATTAGGAATGAAATCCAACAATGCGCAAAGTTAGAAATATTCATAGCTCGCGGAGAGAAAAAGAAACAGATGGCTAATCAGAAAATATCACAGGCTGGGAACCTTTGTTCAAATATTGACGCAGCCAACATCGCGAGATCTGAAAGTGAGATTTTTATCGCAAACAATCGTACCATTGTTATTTAATAACACAGAAAACACTTTGCTGTTTAATATCTGATTTCCAAGTACTACAAATTCAGCAAAAGATTTCAAATATCGTAAATAATATTTCATATATATAAGGAATAGGTATTCCATAAATGTAAATTTTATAGTATCATAACGTATATTTAATAGAACGTGGCACGTGTGTATACATGAAAATGCAGCCATCGATATGTTAGGTTAATCGCGTTTCCGAATTGGTTAAAAATTTCCATGTATATATATATATTATATTTTCGTAAGAAAGAAATTATTTGACTGCCCATCGAAAGTTACAGCTTCATTGATAAAAAGACAGGCTGTGGAAGGGTACGGTCAAAACGATGTGCTGGAACGATGGGGGCGTCCGATTGGTGGGGGCTAGACGGCAGCTGTTTGCTCGGCACACGGCCGAGGGTCGCGTTCCATGTGTACCCGCCAGCAATGCCACATCGTTGTCGCTGCTCTGCGACCAGTATAGTGTTTGTGAAGGAAACTCGTGGCGAAAAATATTCATGAAAAATGTGACGTTTATACCGCGTGAAAATACGTTCGTTTAACGTTAACGTGTGATCGTTAGTGCGTGCATGTGAATCGACAAAAGCCGAAAGGGAGAAGGAAATACCGAGAAGTAGCCACCCGGCACGACTAACGACAAGAAACGAACGACATGGAGAGGTTGGAAAAAGAAATTCTCGATGGCTGTTGTGAGAACTGGTTACGTGGTCGGGACACGTTGGTGGACGACATGTAAGGAGATTCCGAGTTGGCTGTGAAACGTGGTGAATTGAGAAACAGAATGAAAAGTGCGAGAAAGGTGACAGGTTAAGTTTCGAACAGGGGACGCTTGCCTCCATACGACACTCCTCGGTCGGTAACGTACGAAAAATCGATTATTTATTTGGCGGGTATAAATGTTCGAATTTTCCCGGGTTTCTTTTCATTTTTCTTTACAGAAAAGTAAATTGAGAACTTTGCGTTTGATTCTAAAAAATTTTGTAAATAGAATTGAAAAAATTAGTAAAAAATGTGTTACCGGTTAAGAAGAGAAAATTTATGAAAGTTGTTCTAAACGAACAAAGATAGCGTCTCATTTGCTGGACAAATTTGATCGCTGTTAAATTAATAATTGTACAAACTTTATAAATTTCGCGCTAACGTTGTCGTAGTAAATTAACGCTCTCAAAGTACGCGGTGTGTATAAACGTAATATCCGTAAATGGAATCGCCGATCTGTCACAAAGTGTGTAAATATCGCGTGTCAGGAGTGAAACATTCGTAATACAGGTAATCTATAACGCTAGCAGGTATATCTGGTATCGAGACAGTCATTTTTGCCGTGACAAGTATCTTTGCTATGGAATTTAATACCATCTGTCGCGAGATCAGTCGATACGTCTGTCAGGATTCTTTCTTCTTTCTACGTATCCATGTTTGGTAAATTTTTGTTCGATCTTATTGAAACAACGTGAAATTTCCTTTCTGCAAAAAGAAAAAAAAAAGAAATATTCTTTTGAATAGTACTTTCAATCGTCGAAAATATGATTTACGAGTATGTACGAAAGCAGAAACGCATTATGTCAGAAAATGGCTGTTCTCAGGAAAGAGCTGTTCCTTCTCCTTCTTGGGAAACACGATGAACGCTATCTCGACTCGAATGGTCGACTTGCTCTCGATGGCATTCGAGAACGGTAGTGAACGGAGGCACGTGCGTCCTTGCGAGGTAAACCTCTATGCATGGAAGGTTGCATAACCATAAGTAGATTTGTTCATGGACATTTTCCTACCACTTTCAGGCATTTTCTTTCGTTTTTCACCTCATTTTTTCCATCACCATATCGCGATCGTATCATTTTCAAAACGTAACTCTATCCAGCAATTTTATCGAATATAACCTCGCCATCGTTGTTATTTTTGTTATAAAAAAACTTGCTTTAGGTACGTGTTTATTACACGAATAATTTCCTTTTACGGATAATTATTCGCTATTTCGATTCATTAAACAGCGAGATTAAAAAAAAATAATCAAGAAAAGGCGAGAGAAACGTTATTCAAAGTCTAAACAGTTTTCTAGATAACTAGATGTAAGTGAGTACACATTCATAGTGTTACCGTGTTTTTGTAACACCTCGTTTAAATTCATTAACTATGGTTCTTGAGCAAGTTCGAAGTGCTTGACGAACGGAAGGAGGCGTTCGCCTCCTGGTGTCAAAGAACCGTAGTTTCACGAGAGAACGGAAGTAGATTGCTGTTTATCGCCGACGGAGTTTTGATAAGGAGGACAACGCTTCAAAAGGATATGTTGTTAGCATTTCATAGCGCTAGGGTGCACTGCGTTCTAATTATCCTACTTTTCACGAATCACACCATTTACGAATGAATTTCTCGGTAGTTCATGAATTATCCACTGTAGGTACGCGGCAATTTTGCCTTTATATACTAAATTTGCAATTTTATCTTGACTTTGCTATGGTAAATATGCAAGGATCACCACGAAAAATCGATGTTTTTTCTTTCATGATTATCCATGTCGTTTGTTTTTACGATTCATTAATTCCACGGTCGGTAGTTCGTAATATGAACGTGGTTCGTCACGGAACAACGATATATTAACAATACCAGAGAACGGTAACTTCGCGAAGGAAGTTGATTGTAGTTTATCGAAAAGATATAAAGAGGGCGACGCTATAAAAGGAATAGGTGGTGGAACAACGTAGTTTTAATTACGATCTGTCCAGACAGGTTTCCAAGTTTTTGTTCCGATTTTTTTTTCCCCGCTAATATTCTGTATTCTTTCCGGCGGATTAACAAAGAGCTCCGCCTGTGATCGTTCGATTTTTTACTCGATACATCGGGCTAAACGCGGCTTGTGCAAAGGGGTCCGTTAGCCGCAAATCGCTTTTTTCAGGATTTCTGCATCGCTGACAACGCGTCGACGTTTGAGCAGAGATAAAATAGTGGCCTGTGGATACTCGTTTATTAGTTTGTTTCCTGTCCTTTTCTCGTGCTGCCGTTTCTCCTTGTCGCCCACACGATTCTGTGGATCAGCGCTCGTTGCCAATGTTGATAGTTTTCATCGAGAATCGAAGTCAACGTAACTATAGAATTTACTACATTTACACGCGTCCTTTCTATACGCTTCGTTTCTTCCTTTGTAACGTGTCAGTTACACGGTGCAATGGCGGATTTATTTTCTCTGTTGGCAAGAAAACGCGCTGCAATTTCCTCTAATGTAATCCACTTTCGTTGCAGAGCTCTTAATGGCCGCGAAAAAGTTGCTCGAGGGGGAAGCAGTAAAAGTTCTAATTTCATTCGCCTCCCGAGAAAAGTAATATCTTGGGATTGGAACCCATCCGATGGAATCGTCGTCTCGTCGTGGCAGCCATTCTTCTATCGTTCGGAGAGAAAGAGAGAGAGAAAAAAATCTGTTCCTAACCTCGTTAACCGGCGGAGTTTGCCGGTTTGCATGCTCGGTTAAATAATGTAGACAGAATGGAAGAAATTTGGAAAACTATGACAAAGTATCGACGGTCTATTGCGGTGGACGGTAGCTTTCGTTGTTAACAGTGTTGGAAATCTCGACAGGGAATTACAACGATAGGATCTTTCGTGGCAACAATCGTGAGACAGTAATCACGAAGGAGAAAGGGGAAACGGAAGCGTTATTAGTGGCTATTAGCACAATGGACGTTAAAACGAGAGGAAGTCGCTGGCACGTATCCTCTTCTATCCTATTGTTTTCTTTACTCCTCCTACCATTACGAGGTATTTTCCAACGAAGAAATCGATGTAGCGTTGTTAACGTTGACAATGAAGTGGAGAGTGAGAAAAAGAGAAAGAGAAAGAGAGGGAGACGGAAGGAAGAAAGAATTACGGAAGGATTATACTCGACCATGTTTGATTTTTATTTTTTTCTTTTCCTTTTTCGTACTTCGCGTCGGAGTCAATAATTGCCGTTCGATTCCTTCAATTTTGTCCGACGATATCAAGGGATCCTGGACAAATCAATTCTCCTCCGACAATTTACTTACCTCGAGCTTTAATTATCCCATTATCATTTCGACGAGGCGTAATTACCTCGTTAACTTCTAACGAACTCCAATCTGTATCGCAAGAGGCGATTTTATTCCTCTCGATCGATTCAAGTGCGTTCGCTATTGCTTGTATCTCCTCGCTCGTGGTCGTTGCTAGCTCCCACTTTCTTTTTCTTTTATATCCCGTTTAAATTGTTATCCGCGATTCGAAATCAACGATTCGACCATCTGCGCGCCTGTGTAATCATCCGTCTGTCGAGTTTATCTAATCACCGTTGTACTTATAATATCATTTCCGTCGTTTTGTTTAATTTCCACTCACCTCCTCTCGTTCGTACAACGATTTTCATATTCATCGATTTTTTCTCGCGCCCCTTTTCCCTCTTTTTTCTTTTTTTTCTGCGCATATAATTCCGGCGGCTTATCTGAGCTTCCATGTTGCTCTTTGCTCTCCGATAAAGCTCTTCCCCCCGACGATCATTCGTTTTTCCCGCCCCCTATATTTGCAAGGAATCTGTACTTAATATTCAAACCGAAGGTTTTGCCGACATCAGACAATCCATTGATCGTACACCTGGTCGATGCAAGAACGAATACACGGATTCATTCGATTTACGGTCCTCCTTTGTGATGGTAAGATACGTTTTTACCCCCTCAACTTACGAGGACATTTATATCACTTATATCACTTTAGTTCAAGCTTCACTGTATTCGCTGACACGCTATCCTGTCCGATTTCCAGGTTTCCACACTGTCTCTCGAGCGTTATGGGCAAACTTGGCCAGCCGGTTGCTTCGTCGAGTACACGAGCGATTTCTTCCTTTTAAATTCGCATATCGGTGACAAACGTTCGGTATATTTCAAGCCAGGCTATAACCGTGCAAGACGCACTCGCAGAAAGGTCTGCAGATTGCCCACCGTTTATAAAGCCACTCGAGGCGAAGGCTGGAAGCGTTAAGCGCGTTCGAGGCTAGGGAATTTCTCGAAATTTGTCAGCGTTAATCCGAGCACGATCGGGGATTAAAATGCTCCTAGTTGTTAGAATTGATCCCAGGACTATCGAAGATCAACGCGCGTCTATTTGTTGTCGTAATTAATCCCGGGACTATCGAGGCTTAACGTGCACTTGGCTGTTGTCAGAATTAATCCCGGATCTATCGAGGAGCAACATACACGGAGTGTGCCTCTGTTTCTCCGAAGATATACAAAGGAAACGGGCTTTCATCCTAGACAAAGTCGCGGATAAAGCACTTTACCCTCGCGGAATGCGCCGTCTGCAAATTTACTCTGAACGCGCCCGTAGTTCACCGGTTAATCCGCAACAGAAGGAAACAATCGAGGATTCAGGCGTGTGCTCTCCGCGCGAAATAGGAACGGAAATCGATCTGGCTTTCACGCAGAAATCGAACCTCTGTTTACGGTGTTCCTCTACGAATATCTCGACCCGTTTTATACCATTCTTATCGCCGCTGCGTATACAATGCCCTCGATCTTGGCGATTCGACGACCAGCCACGGACGCCGGCAATAAGTTTGATTGGGCTAACAAATTGTCACGCTGGTCTCGAGGAGGAAGAGGCGACGTTCAGGCCACTTCTTCGTAATGGGCAATTGTGGTTGGCGCACTGGAATTGACCGGGTGCGTGTCCTAAGTAAATAATAAAATCGTTTCACTCGGCTACCAGTCCACGGCTCGACACGCGTTAATTCGGGCCTCTGTTCCTCGCGGACGCGTCTCTGAACTGGAACACATCAACGTCCGTCCATCTCGGAGCTTCGTTCCATCGCGTCTCGTTCTAGTTCTCGTTCAGATTTTCCCCGGCGAGCGTCGATCAATCCCGTCGAATGTCATATTTTCCGGCGGTACTTGCGTCTGGTGAATAATTCATCGGTTTAGGCGAATCGCAGGGTGCCCGTTGGCGATGGAATTAAAGAGGGAAAAGTTATACAGGATTTCGGGGCTCCCCGCGGAGCCTTCGGTTTGAAATGCAATCCGCGTTATCGGTTTCATCGCTGCATTGATTTCGCCCTCCTTTCTTCCTCGAGGAATATCCATCTCGACGTTTACTTTTTATCTAGACGCGCGCAATTGCACGCGCCGCTGTTTTTAATGGACTCGTAAAGAGAGCTATTAACCTTGATGAGAAGCGGAGTATATCTACCTGTAATGTTAGCAGACGTTTATATCTTCCCGTGCCGGCAGAAATATGCTTCCCGAAAACTGGATTTCCGTTAAGATCGCCTTCTCCTACCGTCTATGCGTAATCGTGTAAAAAGAAAAACCAAAGAATCGTTCGTTGTGTTTCCCTGGGTGAAGGACTGGCAGTGTTTCGTTTACCAGATCGTCGTTAGCGTTGTGGTATACCTGCAAACGTGGTCTACCATTTTTCAGCTTTATCGAACCAAAGAAGTGCCCGAGGAGTTGCAGGAAGAACGCGTATGGTCTTCCTTTCTTGCCAAAGAGATGCGAATGTAATATATAAATTCACGCGCCATCGAGGAGTATATATTTTGGCAAACGAACGTCCGGACGCGACATTTAAAGGTGTACACGCGCACCTGCACGTCACGAGTCGGATGTGACACTGACCGAACTGGGTCAGGCTGTCTAACAGCCGAGAAACGTATCATTGGCACACGTCAAAGAAACCTCCAGATGAAATTTCGCAAATTCTCCAACACGTCCAGCCCGAAAATGGAATTGCTCTCAAGGCGGTCGTCGAGCGACAGGATGTCGACCCTGAAACGGTCGAGATCCTTCCGAGCTTCGATGAAACTCATGTCGAAGCTGCGAACCCACGCGAATCTGCGTTTAAACTCTGGCTTTGACCTGTCCCCGGTGTCGCTGCAGAATCAGCATACCAAGAAACAACGGAACAAGAAGCTGTCCCTGGCGGAAGAAGCCTCTGCTCCAGCCAGGAACATCAAAGATCCTTGCACGGAGTGTCCCTCGAGGAACGATAACGAGGCACTCGAGAGCCTGAACCCAAAGGATACGGTTTCGTCAAGCGAGCTAGAGTCTCGAAAGATCAGCAAGGACCTAAAGAGCAAGCTGTGCCTGACCGACAGGATAATGGGCAAGAGTCGCAAGGACCAAGAGAAGTCGTCAAAGAGGCAGAACGATACCATGTCGCCGAGGGTGACGCATATATTCCGATGGAAGAGCAACGAGGAGACCTCGTCGATACCCAACGGGGATAGGAAGAACGTTTTTCGTTCTATCGATAGCCACGTGTCCTATGAGAATCCTACTTTTCGCCTGGACAGCTCCTTGGACTCGTCCGTCTCCGGTTTCCTGTTCGAATCCGAGCATTCGGATCACGTTTCGAGCGACGTCGAATGTAAGGACGCGTTTTCTAAGGATAGACCGTGCACGGACACGGGATTGACCGTGGTCCTGGACTCCGTGAGG
Source organism: Euglossa dilemma (assembly GCA_002201625.1). Classification (NCBI taxonomy): domain Eukaryota; kingdom Metazoa; phylum Arthropoda; class Insecta; order Hymenoptera; family Apidae; genus Euglossa; species Euglossa dilemma. The sequence goes on along the minus strand of NIJG01000018.1, from coordinate 343,234 downwards.
TCTACCGAGGACGAAGGCAGCCATCGAGCGATGTTCGACAAGGACAGGTACCTCGAGTGTAACAGGAACTATCATCGACCTGTGTTCACGAACTCGAAAGCTAGGAGCCTGTCTGTGAACGACGTGGTCCTGCAGGAGGAGGAGGAGGAGTCTGCGAGCTGTTTGGAGTTGAACACGGAGGACGGGGCGAGCCTGGATTGGCAGGGCAGACACGCGGATGATCTGGCCACGCTGAAGGGGCGCAAGTCGTCCGAGAAAATTAGGAAAACTTCCGTTTGCTCGTCCAAGTCCTGCAGGATCAGGACGGTGGATAATATAACTAACTTCTGGACGAATGCCCGCGGTGGCAGCTTCCGTAGCAAGGTCTCGGTTGGGAGGAAGAAGTCGGTGAAAGATTCGAGGGAACACGAGTCCATGGGGCAGGATAGGGTTCTCGTTACGACCACTTCTGGATCAAGTACGAGACTATCAGCTTTTTAATTACTTCGCCCAATTCCTCCCGTCGATCGTGTACCTTAGATAAGCCTGGTCTTTTAGTCTTGCTTAGAAAGACGGTGTAAGAGGTAGAAGGGAATGTCGTACTTACCAGTTGTTACTTGGTAACAACGTGTCGTTACCAAAGCGTTATTCCGTTGGTTTGCGATGAGGGAAGTAAATGGAAGGGAGGGAAACGAGAGTTTGTTCCTCTCGATGCCACTTGCTGCACTCTTAGTTTTTGCTCTAACTGCTTTATTCGACACCGCGCGAGACGAGGCCGGGTATTCTCGGCAGGCGTTTTAATTAAAGGAAAATCGCACGATGGTAAAGAAAAATAGCGGGAATGTCCGTGTTTTTCACGAGGGCACTCGCCATGTTTAACTTTGCGCAAGGCTGTTTAATTAACGCGCACACACCCACGAAACGAAGCGACGAAAAGATTTCCGCTTTCCCTATGGATTATGCAACAGTTGGCCTTCGTAATGAACTTAGCGTAGCAGGACCTCGTTCCTCGGTACACCGGCTTAAAAGTCCTTGTGTCTGCCAATTGTCCAGTTGCGATTCTCTATTTACCTCCACCGCGTAAGCCTCTCGTCGCAGTTCGCCCCACCCTTCGTCTCCTTTATTCAGTTTCTTTCGTTTGTGTTCACGCAGAGCTGTACTCTTTGCAAGGGATGGAGTTCCTGGAGGGTTTCGGGAAGAAAAAACAGCAGCCGAATCAGCAAACGAACAATATATCGTCGGTGCACATCAATCCCCTAACGGCACAGTCTCTCAACATACACCTGCATGGTATTTTTTATTTTCGTTTTTTACTTTCATACCGAATTTTCTCATTCCTCCTTCGGCTAATCTTCATCGTTGCGCGATTTTTTAACACACGCTCTTTTTAGATTTTCATTTATCTACTCGACGTGCACAATTTTGTTTACTCCAGAGCGAAGAAATAATTCTGGGTCAGCAGGAAATAACGGCTGCTACCAACGGCGAATTAACAAGCAACGGGATTATCAAACAACTTTTTTTTTCGTCTCTTTCTTCTCTTTTTTTTTTTGCCCCCTATTAATCTTTACGAATCGGGAGAGACAAGCGATACATATTGCGCACGAGCTTTAGTTTATCACACGTTTTTCGTTTTTCAGCCCTCTTCGCCGCAGTGGAACATGGCCACCTGGACAAAGCCAAAACAATTTTGGAGTCGACAGACGTGGACGTGAACAGGTGAGCTTCTCGGATATTCCGTATTTTAATGGAATCTCGTTCCGGCAGTGTGTTAGCATTTTAAAAGCGATCCGGTTATCCACGCTGCGACCCAGGGTTGAGGAAATATTCTGTTGGAATTAAATTCAGCGACGAACAAGTGGAAAACAAGATGTAACACTTGGCAAATCGCGAAACGTTACCGACGTAACGCGCTGATTTCGCAGGCAAAGAACTGGCCAACAGTGGCGCTCCACGTGATTGTAATGTAGGTTAATTGCAACAGTTAATTAATTTCCCCGGCAGCTACAGAAAACGAGCCAATTAACTAGGATTGAACGTTGGATTCTGGGACGTTTGGCTCGAATGTTTACCGATACTAGTTTTTAAAAAGTTGTTGCATAACGATCGTCTGCTTTCTCGAGACGCGTTCCCAGCTGAGATCGAAAAGATCAAATCGAGATTCCGGTCACTCTCGATCGTCATTGTGCAACGTGGGATGCTTTATCGATGCGGAATAAGCGAGGAAATTTTGAGAATAATTCAAGAATCTGGGGTCGTTCTACGAGCAGCGAAACGACCGCGTTTCAACGAATTGCAGGGAATGAAGTTGGACAGAAAAATATTCAGGTCTGTTTTACGAGATCCGACCTCTCTCCTCGATAACGATTTACGATACGGCGAATTCATGGTTGATTCCAGGCGGAAGAATGTATCATGTCAACGGAAGCGAAAGATATGGTCCTCTTCGGGACGTGCATCGAGGATTTACGATGGAAATTCCAGCCGACGGATTTATTTCCCAAAAATTATTCTTTGCTCTTCGACGATTTAACGAGACAAAAATACGATTTACTCGAAATAAGGCATCCAAGTTTACGACATTGATGTTGCATTCTTGCAATATGGATCACGCTATCGTTAGGACGTTAGAGAGATTTTTCGTTGTACGTTTCCTCGAAATGGCCTCGTAAACTCCATTTGTCTTCGAGTCTCGAGGACAAAGAAATACTCTCGAAAATACGCAATGGTTGCTTAAAATGTCTCGTTAGAATTACTGCAACTGAGTCGATAAGTTGGGATACAAACTCAGGAAAGGATTACGTGTGCGAAGAATCGATTATGGGAAAACAACGTTTCAAGAAGAGCGTATGAAAGTTTTATGGACGAAAGAGTACAACGGTTTAATCACGGGAGCAATAAAAATATGGAATCATAGGTGCAATAAATGACGAAATATTCGATTCGAAAGAAATTTCAAAAGAATCGATACTCACGGTATAAGCTGCATACGTGCACACTACCATGGAGTTATACTTATTGCAACCATCGGCTCGATTACCGTTTTCTCTATTGCTCGCCTGTAATTTCCACGCGTGTTATGGCAAAAGGCCTGGCTCATATCCTGTCGCCATAAAATCTCTCGATCTTGCAATCCACTAAATATCACGGAGACAATGAGAATGTTTACGAGCGTCTGCTCCGCATTAACTGCTTTCTCGTAGAATTTTATCTCGCCGTACGAACATCGACACATGCTTTATTAGCAGTCAGAGGTCTTAATAAAAGCAGAACGAACCTAGTCGCGGCACGGAACGATAAATTCTAATTTGCCGGTGCCTTGTATTCCGTTGGCTCGCGTTAATTGGCGTTCGATGCAACGACCGTTTCTCCAAGACAAAGCCTCGCACGCATTTCGACACGTTACACGGTTCCTACATTGTAATCGTATCGATCCGCAACATAAGGCTCGTTAGATACGTAGCAATTCCCGACGATAATTAGATTTCATCGAGTAAATGGACACCATAGATGCAGATATTCCGCAGCGTGCGCCGTGCACTATGACGTACGTTCATTCAATATATAATCTATTTAAGCCACGAGTTGCTCTGCCGTAACGTTTCATTCGGTGTTACGAGAGACACTTATTGTTTCTCGCTCTAACATTATAAAATATTTATCAGAGAGAAGAAAGAATTCTCTTTAACGTTTCTTCGTTTCTAATCGACAGAAGATGCAGACGCGAGCATGAAATGAATCCGTGGATGAAGCTTGGCCAGCATAGAGATTTGCTACAGCGATAACTCAAAGTATCCGAATTAAAAGCTTCTCAAGTAACAACGGACAATGGGTATAAAAAAAAGAATTGTGCAAATAAGAGCTTCGAAGCTTAACGCTGATGTGCGTGCACTTCGAGAATAGCATACCTGAGAAGTAGCACTTTGGAGAACCGTCCGACGAAGAATTTGCTCTGCCAGTTTTCGATCTCGCGCCGTTGCATCTAACGGTGAACGTTACAGCAAGACTTCAATTAATACTCTGACGTTGAGAGGCAATGCCGATTAAAGTAATTTCGACGATGAATTCACCTCTGACCTCAGAGACGAATCGAGCCGAATGTCCCGGGGCATGGAATTCAGCGTGAAACAGCAAACACGTATCGAACTTTCGGAGCGTAATCGAATGATCGAGATCCATGAATCGACGTTTGCATTTGCAACCAGCGTACATGCGTCGTAATCGTCGCTGAACGTCCATTCGCTGCCGCGATAATCCGTTTATCCACTTCTCCTCTCTTTGTCCCAGTTTACTAATGGCAGTTCGCAAAAGCGCGTTTATCCGAGAACGAAATTGATGCCGATTACCTCATGGAAATAGGCGTGAACGTTTATTTTCTATCTGAACAGGGGCACACGGGTATTGCCTGGAATTTTCCATAGATTTAGGTTAATATGGATTTATGTCGTCAATGTATTATATATTGAACTTTCGTTCCAATGAACGTGGCTCTCGAATTCATTCGATTCGAATGTTTCACCCATGACCGATAAATTGATTTTTTTCTTTTTTCTTTTTTGAATCGCTCGTGTCGAGAATGCCATCGACGTTTATCGCGATATATCGCGCGTATTTTCATAGTAGGATTTTTCACTCGGCCAAAGTCAACGATGGGTCGCAGCGTGTGATGAATTATTTTACCGTGGCTTTCACGGTGATCTAACATTAAATCCCTGCGATTAATCTTTTCCCACGAATAACGATGGTATGGTTTGGATTTTCAGCGTGAACAGCGACGGCCTGTCACCCCTGGATGTTGCGGTGCTCAGCAACAATAGGCCGCTTGCAAAAATGCTGGTCGCGTTCGGCGCACAAGAGGGCAACCAGTGTAAGTACTCCGGGATCCAGTCGTAAATTTCATTCATGTTCATCTGGATTTTCAACCGGTAGGCGATTCGAATCGATTTAAATCCTCATTTTTAAATACCCGATATTTTTAAAGGCGAATGCGAGGAGGGGGACGAAGATTCGGATGGAAGACAAGTGAAGTTTTATTTTATAAATATTCGTGTTAAACTTCGAACATTTCCATGTATAGTTTCATGTTTTATATTCTATTTTTGTTTATTTATCGTCGCTTCGTTGCTACTTATTCGTGGATCTAAGATAAAATTGACGAATTTTANACTTCGTTGCTACTTATTCGTGAATCTAAGATAAAATTGACGAATTTTATTTTAAATAGGAAATGGAAGAGAGAGATACAAATATTAATATATATGGGGAATGGATAAATTGGAAAAAATGCAGCGAGAAAATTGGAATTTTTGGCAATCCTACGCTGTCTTGCATCAAACTCCTATTCTTTCTGCACAACGTGGTAAACTTCCATGCGTAAGGGTACAAAAGAAGGCAAATTGAAGGCCTTTTGATCGATTCTCTTTGTTTCGGGAAACAATACACGTGCAAATTTACCGCTTGTCCCGCAACTGTGCAAAAAAGAAGTATAAATGTACAAGAAGAGCTTGATGAATGGTTCGAAGCCTTGTAATCTCTTTATTTCCACCTCCGAAATAATAGCCTGTAGCTTAAACTGATTCACGCGACTGTACATGACGCAGCGACAATGTAATTTCCAACGAAAGTTATCCGAATAAATTGCAACGACTTGTCGACGCTGAAAAATCGCGATTTCAGTTTTGAAAAATCGATGTGGGATTAGTATGGGACAAAAACTGGAAATAAAGAGAGAGAGAGAGAGAAAAAAAGCGGAGCCATTTTTAGTGGTCGAGAAAGGGGGAAAAAATAGTCGAACAGGATGGGATTCCAATTAGGATTCCGCAGTCTGTAATAAAAATGCCGTCGAGCTTTATTGCGTTTCGACCGCGGAAGGACAAAAAATAAAACGAGAATGCGACGCGTGTGAAAAGAAGCGAAGAACTTTCCATCGAGCCTTTCTCTTTGTCTATTCATTTACAAATGTAATTACAACCGAACAATCTCATCTGTAATTAAACTTCGCGGCTCTTCTTTTCGTTTTTCTTTTTCTTTCGACATTGTAACAGCGAAACAACGAAATTACATTTGTCTATTTAAACTTCCATGTTCGCTCTGCGAAATAGACTCGTGTACAATTTCCAGATGTTTAGACTCGCCGACGACGGTAATTCCCTATTAATTTACGAGAACCGAATCCATCGATGAAATCTAGAATATTTACGTATTTGTGAATAATGGATACGTTGTATCGAATGCAATTCGAGTAAGAGATGGATCGCACGCAAATTAGTGGGAATTTTCAATCGCGTTTGCGGTGGACCGACAGGTTTGCGTTGATGTTGATACTGTTGCGAAATGTAACTGGCGAAATTTTACGAAATGAACCGAGGAGATTTCGCCAACATTGTGCGATTCAATCCGAATTACCGATCCTCCAAATGAAACGGAGCTTTCAAGCTCGTGTATTAAATCGCCGATGTGCAATTTGTCGATTGGATTCCGCTGCGTTATTTCATTAAATAATTCAACGTTACATAGAATTCATGTCGAATATCGTTCGTTCTTCGTTACTTCGTTAATACCAGCGTTATCGGGCCGCGGCTCTGAACTTAATATTCCTCGATTAAAAGTTTTAACTGCAACACTTAAACGAACCCGAGGTATTTATGCGAGTCGAATAATTTTCCTTACGAGAACGAAATTGCTTTTATAATGGAATTTCATCGTTTTCGCTAAGTTTTATGCGGTGTGCAACATTACACTCGCCGTTTGTTTAACACGCAGACTTTAACGATGTAACGCTGTCTTAACCGTCATGATTTATGCTTGCATTAAAGTCTCTCGAATTAAAATTTCTTCTTTTTTCCAAGTCTGCTTTACCGATAATAGTGATTACTCGTAGAGAAATATCAAATTTCCCGTTCGTTAAAACGAACGTTCATTTTTTATCCTTCCTAAATGCGAAACGATTTAGATTTAATTTCGTTCCTTGAAAAAATTGCTTGGAAACGTTTAGGGGATGTAATGTTGCTTTAAAAGCTTCAGTTTATCGAGGAAGAGAAATGGAAATTATCATAGCCTCGATATCTTATTAATCCGTCTTTGCTTGCAGAAACCATATCGAAAGTTGTAAAGCGATCCGTGCGGGGATAAAGTCTCTCGACAGAAAGTGGAAATCGATATCTGATGTGGACGCAATTGTGGCGAAATGGTCGCGACCCGGATGCAATCCACCGCAGATTTTGCATTCATAAACATCGGGAGACGAGTGAATCGGCTCAATTAGCTGGATGATTTTTGCACGATTCTCCGCTCACAAACAACGTTGATTCGTGCAATTGGCTCGATTACACGGTTTCCCGGTGGTTCTCTTTTGAATTTCGTTGACCATTCCTTTCCTCTGTCTCTCTCTTTCTTTTTTAATAATTTTTCCACCGGTAAGAGTAACTCTCGAAGAGTGAAATTGTTTTCTAGCAAAGTCCATTCATAATGTGTAAAAGCGAGTGGACGTCTGTGCCAGAAAATTGTGAATTGGGTCAAACAATTGTGAAACGATTTTGTTTCTTGTACTGTAATTCTCGTTTTGGTTTAAACTTTGAAATTGCGAAAGTTGAATAGAAAAGTAACACAATGGTCGGTAAAAAATCACGTTACTACCATTTTTTATGCTGATTTCTCGTGAAAAATCCCAAAAGATGATTAAATAAGATAATATGTCGAATAATCTTGAAACGAAATTTAATGTATGAAATTCTCTTGGTTTTGTTGCACAGTCAAATCTCCGGAGTCCCTGGGCAGTCATTTGGCTTCGTTGCTGTTGGAGGCGGAACACAGAGTTCAAGAACTCGGCGGGAGCACTTCCGGGAGCGGTGGGACTACCCTTCTGGAGCCACCGAGCAGTCATAGATCAAGTTTTTCATCGCAGCATAACAATCTCACAGGATGTGGCGGTAGCGCCGAAGAAAAACAGCTGGCTTTGTGGGAGAGAAGAGCTAGAGCTCTCAGAAAAATGTTGCTTGGGTTCGATCAAGCGCGTAAGTCTTCGTGAGACATAAATATGCATAATGTCACGGTGAATTGGATTTATATGTAAAATTGATATCGTTAATTTTCGCTTAGGACCGCCAGACATGCCGTTCTTAGTTGCAGTCGATGTTACGGGAACAAACTCGGTAACAATGAGATTCCAGGAGCCCGATTCTCATGATTCTCCTATCTGCACGAAATTCAAGGTTCAGTGGAGCATCAAGGATGATTTCTCGGCGATTTGCGGAGAGAGAGAAGTGTTAGACATGAAACAGAGGGAATGCAGGATCGACGATCTTATTCAGGGACAGAAATACTATTTCCGAGCGGCTGCTGGCAATTTGAAGGGTTACAGCAGGTTCAGGAACTCGACCCCTGCCCACGTAACACCTAGCAGTACGATTTATTTTATGATCCTATGTGAAATGTATCGCATGTCCAAAACTCTGAGTAGCAGCTGGAGAATATAGGGCGAATTCGATCTCGAATCTAATTCGCATTTAGCTCGCGTTCAGATTTCGCTCGATTGCATTCGAATCGAGTTAAGTTTAGAATTTGCACTGCATACATAGCAATCGTTGCGTCAGGTTCGGTATATCGCGATTCGTGAGGCTTGGAGCACCGTCAAGACACACAACTATTGTTACAGGCTGGAGGGATATCGATGGCAGAGTGCCAAGGTTTGCCGGCCGTTTGGAGCAGTTGAATACTTTATTCACGGACATAAGGCGACCAGAGTACACTCAAGAGACACCGGCCGTGCAGAGGCGTAATCACAAGAAGAAGACGACGATAAAGCAGCTCTTCACGGCAACTAGCAAGTTTCAGAAGAATCTGAGGCGCGGGGTCTTCCTTGCTTGTCTACTCTATCACGAGGATAAAGTGTTGGTAACGAACGAGGATTTCTTACCTGTGATCGAAGTCGACGAGACGTATCCTAGCTGTATTTACAACGACTTCCATTGGCTTATGAAAGTTGGCTGTACTTGGGACGATGTTAAAGTTCTTCGACAAGACATGGAGAAAAGTCATAGCAGCTCAACAAATCATTTCAGGATAAAACTTTTGCAGGCTGCTGCACAAATGCAGGTTTGTACTTTGTATTACAAAATTATCTGACACTCGTCATAGTTAAAGGTAAAATAAATAAATCGACGGTAATTCTTGAAATATTGTTGGTTTTTGTAGGCAGCACTATGTATACAGGACCTTGGTCAACTGTACCATAAACCCATTAGAGACGTTCAAGGCACCCTGGTTTTCTCTACAGTGAATTACATAAAATCTCCGAAATTGATCTCAGTGTTGAACAGCAGATGGTTGCCTCTCAGTAAAGTCACGAAAAAAGTCATCACTCACGAGGACAGTAACGTAGCGGATATTTTAATAGCCAGTATACAGGAACAGATGACTTATCACCAAGTTAGTAGTATTAAACTGTCGAAGGGACTTTATCTTGGTTACCTGAAGATGCAGAGTAGCGTCGATCTCATTCAAGTCGTGGTACCAGCAAAATCGCCTAACGTTTTACCTCACTGTAAGATCCGTGATAACCCACACGTTTCTGCGTAAGTATCATATCCCTAGAAATTATGACCAGATAGGTATTTTCGTGGAGTTAATATTAATTATTATCGTTTACGTTATTATTATAGCGAAGAATGGGATTATCTAAAAAGGATAACTCGTATTCACGCATCGGATGCATCGGTGAAAGATTGCGAAGAAAAAGAAAATGTTACAAACGAATCCCAAGGTACAGAACAGCAAAAATTATTCGTCGAACTCGTCGCTGCTACATCTAGGCGATTGTTCAGTTACATGGAAATCAGTTCCGAAGACTCCTTGGTCCATCGACTCTATGACGCGGAAGTTATCGATCTTACTCACGATGTGTCCTTTCTGATCGCTGTGCCTCCACCAGAAACCGCCTGCTGTGTGCCTGGAACCAGAGAAATCCTTCTTCAACGCGGCGATCTTCTGTCCTTGCCTATCCAAGTATTCGAGATGGTTCATCTAAACACCTATCAGAAGGATGTAATTAACAGATACTCAAGATTAAGTTGCATTTTGGAACTTGATACGGCGCAAGCCCAGTATAACCATAGAGAAGCTTTCAGTTCTCTGGAGTTAAGCGTAGCGAAGGATAAATTGACCAGGTTGCAAGATCTTCAGACTCAAGTAAACACCGTGTGGAAGGGAGCCAGGTGGCTCATAGATGTGATCACGTTTGCTAGAGATCGTGGATCTTCGCAGCAAAGCGTAAGTTTTAACTGACCAATCCTGTGATCTGTGTAAAAACAGTTCTCTAAAGTCCAGTATATCATCTTAGACAACTCTATAATTCGTAACTGCAGGGCTCGTCGCATACAGTTGGAATTTCAATGAAGCACCTGCTCGGCCTCGACAGAAACAAGTGCAACAGTAACAGCAACAGTCTGAAGAGAAGTTTGCTCCAGTTACCGCCACGTGATCCGAAGCTGGTGAAATCTAGTCCAGGTCGAGGTAGCTGGCCAGGTCCTAACGTGTCCAATTCTTCCTCGAATCTACTCACTACCGAGTTCAGTAAAAGCGAGCAGCAATTGCCTAGTGGCCAGTACATTCGCAAAGGCAGCAACACTTCCAATGTGTCGACCAGCTCGGAACATCCAAAATCCTCTGTACCCCCGAGCAGCACCAGCAATCTTAGCAACACAGCCAGCACTGGCAGCAACAATCATCTGGTACCATTACAGAACACCAGGTTACCGCCTTCCAAATCCGAGGACACTTTGATCCTAACAAAATACAAACACAGTCCCAGAAATAGGTCAGCTACCATCACGTCCGCGTCAGCCAGCACCAGTCCTTTACTCAGCATTAAGCCTATCATCTACGGCGGCTCACTTTTAAGCGTATCGACAGCCATGACAAATACGACAAGTCTGTTAAGCGTCAGCAACACCAATTCCGACAGTTTACATTCGCTCAGTAGCGACGAATATTCGACGCCTAATTCGAGTGTCTGCATTAAGACTGGACATACGAAGAGCAAACCGACCAAACCTACTGCTAGTGTTGCAGCCACTGCAACCGGTTCCTTGGAGAGTCAACTGGAGGAAGAGAAGGATGAAGCAACTATGATGCCGGCTCCTTTGCCTGGTATTCTTCAGGTAATATTTCGTTACACGCAGGGCACGAATTTATCTATTAGAAAGTACGATTTATACTAAGATAGGGTAAATGAGAGAACAGGATTATCATCCTGTATAGTGGGTTACAAATTGTGACACGAATCATTAAGGAAAATTATACTTTTGTTAAAAGGAACTGTGTTTGCCTTAGTTGCGTCATGATCGTTGCCTCATTCCCAGCATTCATGGGATTACAATTACGAACAACGATCATAGTAATCTTGGGACCAGCTAGTGCAACTTGTCACGGTTGTTTCCCATTAAACGAGGAATTATTCCTCGCGCAAGCTTTCTTAGATAACACTTATTTCAATTGTCAACCGCAAAGCTTATTATTACCTTTTGGAGACCTACTCATTGAGTTTAAATAATATTTTTCCTTGTAGGGAACACAAGTCTAACCTGATTGTAGTTAAAAACAGCTCACTTGGTCTTCTAGTGCAGACCGATGTAGCAGATATATGAGTAAGCTGTCACACACCGCTAAATCTCAGTGCTTGTCTCGCTCAGATGCGCTTACAAGATTACGCTTTTCGTGTATTATCGATCTAGCAGAGCATGAAATTTCGTCCGAGCTTTGAACTCTATAACACAATTCTTTCAATTAATCCATGTTAATCTAGGCATAATTTAACGAAGGTAAATGAAATCTTTGATCTGAATGCGTGTTACATATATAATATCTCTTTATCTATGTCATGTTTAATCATTATTACCGTTAGGTAAGAGATTCTTTTGTTTTTTTAATACTAACTTTTACTTAATTTATTACTCGTCGTTTTAACAACAAGCAGATGCATCGAGCAACGTACTGTCACTGCGCTGTCACCTAAATGTCACTGCATATGCTGATTTTACAGCAGACAATTTGTATTTGTACAATCGGCACGCTACTTAGCAACACCGTCTAAGCAAAGTTTCGGTATTTTTGCAGGTTTACGCGGCCTACGAAACCGGCTTGGCTTCCGGAACCAGCCTGAAATTGCACGTCACTCCGAGGACAACAGCCAGAGAAGTTGTGAACCTAGTTGTGAAGCAATTGAACATGGCTGTAGTTCTGAAAGGTCAAGAAGGTCCCATATACACAGCTGATGAGCTGCCAAATTTTTGTTTGGTGGCTGTAATTGGTGCCAGGGAGCGTTGTCTGAGGGATGACTTCAAGTTACTGCAACTGCAGAATCCCTGGAAAAAGGGTAGATTGTACGTGAGGCAGAAGCAAGACGTCCTTGCGGCTTTAGAGCACAGCAGCAAACACACCGCATATTTATAGCATAAGTAACGAAGAGAAAGAGAGAAACGAAATTGTGATTAGGTAGAAAGGACGTCGAGGACGGAAAGATGAATTCCTGTCGCGGTTGACGATGTTTATCAATGTAAGAAACGCTGCGTCTCATTAATAATTGGCGATAAAAGCCAAAGATCACTTAGTATAATGCATTCTGCGTCTCGTAGAGTTTAAAATTAGGTAGATAAAATAGGAAATTCCTCGTTTCGTTTCGTTTTACCTTTCTTTATTCATTTTAATACAAAACGAATGACGTAGGTTTATCAGTTGCTCACGAGGCACAGACTGCATCGAGATGTATATAAAACAAACGCTTGGCTACACGAGAAGTTTTCAGTTGTATCTCTCGAGGCTCTAAGCAAATTACACGTAATTAGGTAGGCGAGTGAAAGGGAAGAACGACGATCGTCTGAAAGGATGAGAATTAAAATTGCGTTTAGGCGAACCAGAGTACATTCCAACCGAGTTTCGATCCGATTTACGAGCTGTAATTTCGCGCCGATGGACTAGATAGCGTTGCAGAAAAATGGGTAATACTCAAGGTATATTGTACTGTTATATTTTAGGTCTGATCTCAGTGTTTTACTCCATGTACCCGCATCACCGGTTATAAATGCGTCAGATGCTTAAGAGATCTCATTGTCCCAATTGTATTTGATGTGTCCAGGCGTTACGCAATGTTCGTTCGCTTTACTTTTATTCCGAGTTTTTTTTCCTCTCCGAGAAATTATCCAAGATCGGTAAAAGCATGCGTGGACACGTCGAATGAGCTGAGAACGTAATCTTTCGAAGATAGGAAAGATTTTATATTTATATCATTAAATCCATCTAATCATCCGAGGATTTATTTTAATCGCTAGTTTCGCTCGACTGAGCCATTGTCATCAGACTCGAGAGACGTGATCGTGGTTGCGACATCTTCTCGCTCGTGTATCGGTTTCTTTGGTCTGTTAACATTGCGTTCTGTATCCACTCGATGATCCTCCAAGAGTTTTCTAACGAGTAGTAATTTACCCCTTTAATTTTCACCCGCAATGGGAGCAATGAAAGCGTCCTGAACGTTAAAAGAGAATCACTCAAAGTTACTTAGAAGATGGCGGCGACTAGAGCAGATACGATTAAACGTTAAAGCATAGACGAAACGTGATTCAGATAAAAGAGGCTTATAGACTGTTGCGTAGAAGTAAAAGAAAGAGTATTACTATGGTTAATAAGATTTTTATTCTCGCCGAGATCACGATCATTGAAGCAGCGTTGTTGACACGAGCGTTTTTCTTACGTCCATACGTGATACCTGAAGAGTCCGCATATTTTATTACACGTGATTGTTATCTCTTTTTCGCGTTCTCCCAGTCCAGTTTCTGTTTCGGGACATGCGATGTTCCCTGTTTCGCTTACAGAAATTTTTTCTTCGTCGAACGAGCATTGTATATTTACTTCATCGTTGTAACTCTGTCGAAAGGAGAGACGTGCGACGAGATCGATATCGAGTTATCGATGATTTCGTTAGAATTCCAGGCACCCGTGGACTTCCTATTAGCGACCTAGGCAAAGCGTTGGTGATATGTGCGGTGCAGAACGGATTGTAAAATAAACCCTGATCACACGATACCATTGTTCGATCTAGAATATAATAATCTCTTTAAGTTTTCGGAAAGAGCAAACACGAAATCGTTTAATTTGTGACAACGGTCGAAGTCTTGAGATAAGCCTCGAGTATTCCGCAAACACGTAAGAATCGTTAGAAGCGTTTAAACTTTGGTTGTATCGGCAGTAGCGTAAGAAAAGTTGGCATCTCTATTGGATCCGTCCTTTTTATCTCCGACGAATAGAACCTCGAAATTCGATTCGCATGGCGTTATCATGGCAATTGGTCAGTGGTATCGTGCGTCGAGGGGGCCACCTAAGTTTAAACGAAAATATACAGTGCAGATATTTTTTTATCGAGGAAACGAAAGAGCGGTAGGGGGAGTGTGGGAAGAGACGAGAAAGATTTTTCCTATATTTTGCCAGAGCGCGTACTCGTTACCGATTTCCCCGAACAACGTGCTCAGTACGCACTTCCACGGAAATATGAAAATCTGTCCGCGTGTCAAGCAGAGATGCGGCTAACCGAGGGAAAGAGATGCGCGAAAAGTGGAGAAAGTAGAAGAAAAATGCTGGAAAAGATCTTAACAAAACGCTAGAAAATTTATTAGCTCTACCTGAGTGTTTATCGATGTTGAGTGTAAAATAATCATTAGCTGTTAAGTGTTACCGTGGGAGGAAAACGAATTTTAAGACTCGGGAAGCTCTGGGTTTTCCTCCCAGACAGGAGTTCCAAAAATGAAAAAAAAGGAAAACCAGATAAAACAACACGAACTACTTGTAAATATTCAAAGAAATCTATGTATGTATAAAATATAAATGAAAATTATCGAAGCAACTGAAGTCGATTATTTTTCGTCTAAATTAGGAGAATACCATACCGTAAAGGAAGGCCGAAGAAACACTAATCCACTCCCAAATCTCGAACGAAGAGACATAAACGAGCTACCACAATCCTGGCAATAGACACCTAAAATCCTGAAACCACCGAAACACACGTTCCTCGGCGATGATTGGTCCAGTAAGAGGAGTCGATCCAAATTTCCGGCACGTTATCCTGGGAAAACCTCGAGTAAAACACATTTACATTTTTTTTCTTTTTTTCATTCCCTAAACGTTTATTTCGATTATACGACACTTGATAGGTTTTATTTCATTAGCCAGAGCAAGCCGTAACTCTCGAGCAGAGGCGAAATGAACCCGGACCCTCACGACCGAGAGTCCCGCTGACCCACTTCCGTCTTGTTTCTCGTCTCATCTCGTCGAGCCACCTACTCCTTATTTATCCCCCACCTGGTGTAATTGTGCACTCTGGTCTTCCGGCTAGTTCCCAAGAGGAGATCTGCGGTAATGAAAAACTGCCAGGGCATCCCCTCCGAGGTATGGTGGCCCTCGTAGGTCATGCAACTTCTTCTCAGCGCCGACATCGATTCCCTGGCATTTTAATAATTATCAGTAGCGTGACTACGGGTAAGTCGACGCGTAGACCAGGCTCAGAAAATTTGGAAAATCATCTGACGATTCAGAAACGAAGGTATCTTGACGGTCGTGATTAATTACCGATAGCAGAGATCGCTTTAACGCGACGACTAGACCGACCGAAGTTAATATTCCACGGTTCATTCGCTGTGAGATATAAACTGCGACAGAGTCGGAAAAATGTGAAGCTTTCGATTCGCTTGCAGGGACAGCGATTTCGCCGATGTTACGAGACAGTCCCAAGAGGAACAAAAGGCAGAGGGATTAGCGGTGGAATCATTAATCACAGTCACAATCGCTTCACGATAAAGAGCAACCGCTAGGTGACTCGAGCCGGAAGCTCAGTACCGTATGCACGCTGTAGTCCAGTTCACCGGTGAATCGCGTTCATAATCGCATTAATAATCCTGCTTTATTCGCGTCTCTGTCTCTATACCTTTATTCGCCTCTCCCACCGGTTCCTAAATCGAAAAATGTTTCCAGGAAACCCGAAGAGGCAAGCGAAGAATATTATTTTCGAGATTGAATTTCAAGAATTATAGACTTCTGCGGAGTCTCCTGTTATTGTCTTTGGCCAACGTCGAACGTTTAAATCTCGTAGCAATAATCCTCGGAGCGATGGCCGTTGAAAGAAAATGGATTGAAGCAGGAGGGTGCTGAAGACGTTGGTGGGGTATAAGATTTCGATGGTACGGCGCTGAAGTCCGTGGCAAATTTGGTTTTGTGGGTGCATATACAGTTAATAGTCATTGTCAGGAGGACGGAACCGCACGAGGCGATTGGTTGACCCGCAGTCCGGATTCGCCCTCGGCTGACCCCGTTGTTAACTGACCCACTGACGATACTGATAGCGGGATACCGCGGCGCTCGGTTCACATCGGTCTTTCGTTCGCTCGTTCTTGCACTATCCCTGAAATCTCGTGGAAAAATTATTCGCCGTTTCCACCTGGCTTCGAGGATGTCGCGGATATCGGCGAAAAACGCCGAGCCTCTAAATACCGATCCTATACAACCGGTATACTCGAGCGGAAAATGACGGGACGAGTCGGGAAAATATTCGATATCCAGTTTGAAACGCGAACTGTTCTAGAGATAGCCGATAACCCATTTGAAAGGCGAACTTTTTCGCAACCGATACAGAATAATTTTCGCCCTGCCGCGGCGTAAAATCTGTTTCCAATAAAACGCGTCGGATGGGTCGCGAGTCTGCAGCCTAGTTTCCCAACAATCGACCACCGTCGCTAATAACGACGTCAGGGAGGTAGAAACACGAGCACGATTTCTTCGGACCGACGAAAATGCAGCTCTCGTGACGCATCCGTGATCCGTGTTCACGCGTCTTTCGATCGAAGGATTACGACACGCTGCATTGTGCTGGGAACTGCTCCCGAGGCTGTCACGAGAGCCAGATTGCCGTAATAATTTGATTGATATTCGCTCTCCTTCTCGCAGAAAACGCTCGGAAGATCGAGATCGGGCAGCCAGTCTCTGAGGCTTGTTGTGCAGCGTGGAAGGCAGAGAATACGTGTGAGGAATAGCACGAAAATGGTGAATTTACGAGGTTGGAAGAGCGAAAGAATCGCGTAATCGGGATAATCGCAAGGTTGCTAGAAGTTGGAGAGATTTGGATAAGTATAGAGGTAGCCGGAGAAACGATGGAATGTATTATTCAGGGAGGAAGAGGCCCAGAGGCGAGGAAAATTGGGAAAACGGAGTGACGGATGCTGGCACAAGGCAGCGCGACGTTAATACGAAGCAGTAGGTCAACTGGCGTAGAACGAGGCTAGAAGCTCCTGGCAAATCCGGTGTCAATGAGATCGATTCACCCGACATCGTCGCTCCAGTTATTGACAGGGAACTGGACCGTCTAGTTCTTTCTCGATGACGCTTCTTGCGTCCACTGAAACCGAGGCTATGAAGCGCGAACAGAGGATGTGTAACAATTCTTTCTGGAAAGGGTATCCAGTTGCTCGGATCTCTCAGCCGGGTTACACTGGATAACTTCGAGGAACACTTAATATTTTTTGTTACGACTCAAGGAGTGGTACTTGTAACACTTACTTCTTTAACTCGCTTTTTACGTTTCCGTAACTAGCCGATAATTAGCTTCTTACGACCCGGGGAACCTCCTTAAAGCGTTCGCGCCGATATCCTCGACATTATATCAATGTACACGATATTTCAATTCAAAGAACGTAACTCGATAATTATGTGCATATACTTGGAACGGAGTTTTCAAAGGAAACTCGTCTTCCAAGAATACTTTCCATCGGAGATCGTGTAATACAACCTTCTCTACTTAGGGGTTGAACGTGAGAATCGTTTCTTCATACAGGTCATGCTAATTTTCCTCCGCCAATGCCTATCGTAAACCGTACGTTCGCCTGCCAAGTTTTTCGCTGGTCGTAATAATTCGATTTTCTTCCGACCAGAGAGAGAGAGAGAGAGAGAGAGAGAGAGAGAGAGAGAGAAACGGCTGTGGCTAAAAGCGAAACACGGAGATTCGATACTGCAAGCCCTAGAGATCGGCAGAGGGCTCGATTTTACACGGATCTCTCGGGCTGGCGTACACGTGTACCAACCGTATTGCGAAAGACTTATACGGGGCACAAGGTCCGGCCATTCGCCAGTCGAATTTTTACCGATCGAAGGTTAGGTTTCGCAGTTGGGTCTGCGTACCGATCTGTGGCCCCTGCATGCCCTCTCCCTCCTTCGCCAATGTCCCCGTATCACGTCGGTACAGTCAGTTCTGCTATCACGCTGCTTTCCCTCAAACGATTCCGCCTTAATCACTCGTCCTTTCTTTTCCAGAAAGCCTCATTGTCCCGCGAGATACGTATCTCTGGCAAAAGGACTGGCCGTGTTCCTCCGGCAACCTCGTCCTGAAACTGTACCGGTTAGCCGACCGTTGGAGCGCGGTTCTTTGTCCGGATGGTACATTTCGTTAAGAAACGGCTTCGTCTGCTTCCGAAGGATCATGGAAATCGGCGGTGTCCAGTACAGTCCACGGAGCTGCATAATCCCCAACAACCGCCAGCTGAAGCTCGAAGGAAACTGGGAAAAATCTAGCCTCGTTCGAACTTTTCATCCCGCTTTCGAGATTCCATCCAAGACCTTGCCCCTATATTTCTCGCCATAATGACCGTGCTACAGCAGTCTACGCGATAACGCTAATGATAGCCTTCCGAGCCTTTTAACAAGTACGAGCATCGCGACCGGCAGAGGCCCGAGTGGTGAGAGAAGACGTTGATTAACAAAAAGCAAAGAGAACCAGCCGGACAAAGACATCCCATCGCGTCGTTCTCGGCTGGAGGAACAAAGAAGAGGTCCTAGAAGCAAAGAACAGAGAACAATACTTGGTAATAGCAGCGTCCCTCCACCGGAGGAAGAATCCTCGTTGTCCCCCGAGGCGAAGCGTCGGGAAAGCCCTTATCAGAATCCGTGGCGTCGCGTGTTATCAGGAACGACTGTACCTCAGGATCGTGAGTCAGAGCGGGCAAGAGCGACGAAGAGTGGAGGCCACTTCTCCGGGTGTCCCCTCCTGGCGGGGACACGTTGTCGGAGGACAACGACGACGACGAAGGAGAGATCGGCAGTCAAGACCCCGGCGAAGAAGAAAAGAGAGACGAGCGGCCGTGGTGCGGCTTACCACGAGGCCGTCGCGAGCGATCAGTTTGGTCGACGTGCAGAACCGGCACGGACGTCGTCGCCGATTGTGAACCGGCAGTGAGCTACCATAGAGTACCGGACGACGAATAGAGAGCACTAGCCGGAGGATGCCTCGTACCTTCACTGGATAACGTCACCCGATCCTCGTGTACGTTTTCAATTCGCCCTATACTCCTCGAGGATTCGATTATTATTCGTCTGTCTATAATTCTCTCGCGTCGTCTCGCAATTTCTTCACGCCTCCTTCATTTTTTGGTGAAAGTGCGTTCCAGGCAGATGCCGTGTTTTCGTACGCGATAGCGTTCGCCTTTAGAAGCTATCGAATTTGAACGATCCGGGGGACAAGCGAGTTTGCAAATCGAGATTGTAAGGCAGTGGGTTAAAAGACCGGATGTAACTGTTCCTCGCTTCTTACTCGAGAGATCGTTTTATTTTCTTTTTTTTTTTTTCTTTACTCGCTCCTCTTTTGGAAGTACGGTTTAGGAACCTTGGTTCCTCGATTTTCGGTAGTTTCTAGTTTATTTTTCTCCGACTTTGACGGTTTCTCGCTGTCGAGGGAGACCGACCCTCGTTAGCACGATCTCTCAGGATAACTCTAGCCGGATTTTCGAAGAAATCGCTCGCAAACGACCGTTGAAAGATTAAACATTCGAGTTTTGTTTCGTTCCTTCCGCTTCTCCCCGGAGAACTGTCCCTCGTTCGTCTTCGGTTGGATCAAAGGCAAATTCCCGGAGCGCGAAAAAATTCCGGGACATTATTTCCTCGTTAGACACGCGCTCTTTTCCAGGCTTCTGATATTTCTAATTTCCCTTTTTCCCGGCGGTTTAAAAAAAAAGATCGAGAAGTATCGTTCCATTAGAGACATTGTTCTTGCTTCGTGTCGTAAAATTTGCTTTAACGATCGTGCCGGGGAAGTTACCGGGTCTCGCCTTTTTCCGGTAAGGTCGCCGGTAGGAAAGCTCGCCTTATACCGCCATTAGTATAATTAACCCAGATTTTCCCGGATTTATGGTGAACGGCGTACGGGTCAGAGCCGTGCTCGCTATATTGTAGTGCCTCGTCCACGCCGTTGTTTCTTTTGCTTCTTACATTCGAGTGCTAGTGGTACAATTCTCGCTAGTTAGCGTCGTATTAGGAACCGAATATCAGGAAATTAACGAGTGAAAGAAACGAACGGCGGAGAGAGAGGGGGGATCTCGAATCGCGCGTTAGAGGTCGACGGGAAAATTGGGCGAATTTATTCTCGATGATTTCCAGGCGTCAAACGGAAGTCTTACGAAACGACGCGTTAGAAGCTAATGGCATTTGCTTAGTCACCACGGAATAAGATCCAGCGATTATCGAAAGGTTGTGCGGTATCGATTAAGAGTAACGAGACGCGAGAGATTAATTCGCGTTCATCGCGAGTAATTACCACGAAACGAGTGGACGTATCGATGAATTACATCGGATTACCGTGATAAACGGATAAGTCGAGCCAGAATGTTCGGCTATTGTCCGAATTGATAATTTCGATCGGGTGTTTAGCTGTATTAACTGTTATTCCTGATGATTGACCGTGGTCGAAACTCTTAGGGTATGGAGAAGTTGCCGAGTAAAAGTTGGAAAATCGAGGAATCGGAAGAGAAAGCTGAGAAAGAGTAACAGGAATTTGGGGAATTTTTCTGCGAATAACCCTGGTCGCCGAAACGATTCTAACCGCGTGCTTTGGTTCAGGAGAGGCATTGAGATTTAACACGAACGGGTATTCGGAAAACGAGAATGTCGGAGGGCTGCACGAGCTGCAGGGGTGCGAATTATGCAGGCACCACGCTGCAGCTAAGCTCGGCTTCCGGTGGCGGGACCGGAAGCGGGTCCTCCGGGTCTGGGAGCTCTTGCACCACCACCAGAAGAGTTCAGGTACGCGCGAAAGTGTTGTACGGGTCTGGCAAGGCGATAGCGAGCTTGCAAGCACAAGAGAAAGCTGCCAGGCACTGAGAAGGTACGTATGATCGTAACGCGATCGTGACCGATCAATAGAAATCTTCCGCTGTTCGCGAATAATACGGAAACGTCGAGGTAAACGAACGATTCGTAGGAAAAATGACGCGTCGAAGATTACGCCGAGTCTATGTAAATTCATATATGCTAACGTAGCCGTGTCGTCATTAGCATTAATCAGCCTCCGACACTCGGTAACACCGATAACATCTCGCGTCTATTACCGATCTCACCTGGGTCCCGAGAAATCTTCGTTAAAATTCCCAGCCAGCCAATGGAACGCGTGGAAAGAAGCAATCATCGTGAGCAAAGATTAAAGACCGACCATGGTACGAGGCAAGAATTACCATAGTATCGATCCCAGCTCCTCTCCAAATGACCATTCTAACTGGAATCGAGTACGGCGTTTCCTCCAGGCGTCCACGGGAATCGGATTCGATGCTTCTTCCTTCCATCTCTACTCGAACAGCTGTCGCCGTGTAAATACGAGGAAGAGAGAGAGGATGCATGATCTCCCAGCGGTAGATCGCGGAACAACCTGGTCGAAATCAAAGAGGTGACGCCCGTAGGGCAGTCTGAATAACAGTAAAAATCCGAGAAAAAGGTGCACGACCGGCCGATCGAGCAAAAAGCAGAAAAAAAATATCCTCCTGCATCCTTCCTCGTGGATAAGACCGGTCGATCAGCCTCCACGAGGCTTAGTACATGGTGAACCGTCCCCGAGGAGGCCACGTATCACCAAGGATACCATCTGCGCGCCTTTTGGATCCTCCAGACAGGGTAGATTCGTGGTCTAGCTCGCAGTGCACTCTCACAGACCATTCCCTGACATGCATCCCTGGGTTTTGTGAGTTTCTCCATTTTTATACCGTGTCTTCGGTTAAGGGTTTTACGAATAGATCATTGCTCGCGATTAGCAATTTTCAGATAGTCCTGTCTAATAGAGATATTCGAAAATATCCGTTCGCTACGTCGAATTACGTTTCCGGTTTTTGGATACCGTTTCACGGTCGCTTCGAGGGTACGTGTGGGATATTTTTCGCGGAGCAAAGGGTCAGAACTTCGGCGAACATGGAAAGTATCGTTTCGTCGTCTCGTATCCAGCATCTCGCAATCGATGGTCCCGTTACGGCTCTCCACATTCCAAATAAAGATTTGTGTTACCTGGTCATGGCATAACCAGCCTCGTTTCGTTGTTATTCCTCTTCGAATTACTTTTCACCAACGTTAATCCATCCTCCTGTTCCGATTCTAGCCATTCGACCATTGTATCTCGTACCGATTCCCATCATTTCCATTACCGATACTTTATATCAAACCCATACTATATTATCGTTATTTTCATACGACTAGTCGTACCGCTGATTTCCATTGCTAAAAATAATTCTTCGTATCTCCGTAGCCAATTCGTAGATCAAAGAATCGACAAAAATTCGTTCCTCCGGTTCTAGTCTTGTCGATAAGACTCTCTTCTAACGAGAGATGCACAAAGAGATCTCTGTTTCTGCGAAGAAAGTCCGTTCCTCTCTCGCACAACCCCCTAGATCGGTATTCCCGCCGAGCAGTCGTGCAGAAAAACACTGTAACGGGTATTTGCATATCACGAATGCGTGGATACGCGTCGGTGATCGATGATCCAGTTCGATCGTACCGTGACGAGAATCAGCAGTCGCGCACTACAGAGAGCACACACGGTATCGTCGATCGGGAGTCGATCGGTCTACCGCGATCGGCGCAATTAAATGCGGCTAACGCGATGGTATGCAAATGCGGTGGCCGCACGTGCTGCGACGAACGGTATTCAACGCGTGCCAGAAACAACCATTCACGTTGTGCTCTTTTGCGCGATTTATCCCGTGAGAAAGTTAATGTCACGGTCGAGAAAATGCGAAACTGACATCGCCGTGACTCGTCCCTCTCGTTGTTAATTAAAATCGTCAAGAGAGACGAGACGAACGGGGTGGAAATCGCGCAGGACACCCGGAAGATCCTTCCCGAGAAGCACGGACCGATTTTTCAGATTTAGAGGGACCCAGGATGATGCGAAAATTTGTTACTAAACGGAGCCGAATCGCGGATACTCGATTCAGCAAGCTCTTTGAGAACGTATTCTTGCTTGTCGAGTAAATTCTGCATGGATATTTGTTCTCGTACAAAGAGCTTGATTTCAGAGGGAGCATGGTATTTCATTGATCATTGTGTTTCAGGGTTCTCCTCGCTCTTCTCTCCTCGGCTCTATCGAAAGCAGCTACGAATCATGAGACACGCGAATCAGGGAACACAGAAGTATCCTCAACCACGACGATCCAATCAACAAACCATTCTAGTAATTACACAGACTTGGATGTAGAGCACAGTGTTTCAGAACCGATAGAAACTTTATTTATCCCGGAGGATCCGAGCGAGTACGAGCAGATTCTGAATTACGTGCGGAGAATATTCGAGCGAGTGGAGCAATCGATCAGCCCGTTCGATCGGGAGATTCCGAAGAATCTGAAGGGAAATGTAGCTGAAAACAGGACCGACGAGGATCGATTTTCGAAGCTGGAAGACCTTCGGGAGAGGAATTCGAGGCCGTCTGAGGGGGAAGAGGACGAGGAAAAATATTTGCTGAGAAATCCTGAGGGAGGAGTTTCTTCGAGGACAACCGTGGAGAATAATAGAAAGGACGAGGTAGCTCCGATGGAAAGAAATAACTATGCCGTTGACTATAATGGGAAAAGCGACCCCGACGAGGAGGACTTATTGGAAGTGGTTAATTTCGGGTTAGATGCCATGAAGGACTTGTACACGGTTAAGGAGCCGATGCTTTACTCTATGGGTGAGTTTTCGTGTGTTTCAATTAACTCTGTTGCCATGTAAAACACTGTAATTGTTGCAGAAATTGTAAGAATATAAGTAAGAAACTGGTAAGAAGTTTTTGCAGGATAAAGGAAAATTGTTTAGCCTGGAATTTGAGGTAACATTGATAATAGCTGATTAATATCGTACAGATGGATTTTGGGAACTGAGTCCAACGTGAATCGATGATAAAAGGAGCCGTTTCTTCTACAACTTCGATTCTGAAGACATATTGGAAACCAACTGATTGTGTCAGGAAACCAGGATGCTCGTGGAGGTAGTAGACAGAGGAGACAGACATGCCAGGATAGAGAAAGATGATTACCAACTCTACCTGTGTATGGTCTTCTGATATGATAAAGTTATTCGATAACGAAATGACATAAAATTAGTAGAGATATTGAACGAATATCTCATAATACAAGTGGGGAGAACATGTACAACCAGCCTGTATTATGCGCTTCTGATACTTGGCTACATTTTAATGGAGGTGCAGGAAAGTGGTGGAGATTGTAGACCAGAAACAAGGTTGATAAGAAAAGGGTCGAAATACCTGGCTACTTAATTCAATTCATAGCATCGATGTACTCTTATTCTGCTTCGACTTTAACTGTAATACATATAAGAAGAAAGTGATATTCGTTTAATTACGATCAACGTACACGTTCTAAATAATATTTCTGAGCTGTAATTTCTATGAGTCTTCAGGCTCCAAAACCTCTGTTCAGAATCTTCCTTTACCCTGCAATTAATCAAAGCAACGTTACCAACCGTTTAACCTCCGAGGCACGAAACAATCACTCGTTACGAATCCGTGAACAGGCTGAAATTGTCGAAATTTAAGCACAACGTTGAACTTTTGCAGGTCTTTACCTCGATTCCGACAACCCTGCGAGGCACGTGGCAATTTTCAACGACCAAACAGAAGAGGCAAGAACTTTAGCCAAGTACGGGTTCGCCGTTCTTCAGAGTGCCACGATGTTCAGAAGAAAGTAAGAGTCCCGTCGTCTTTACTTATTCTCTTCCGCAACTTTGCTCTCTTATTTAATCTCGAAATTTCTCCGACCTGTTTGCCCAAGGTTCCCGAATATCCCCACAGACTCGCTTCTGTCTCGTCGGAGTCAAAGCAATCCACTTCAACGTAGCTGCCCAAACAGAGGAGTTCCTGCCTGTCCAGCGGCTAGTTTAAGATACAGAACCTCGGACGGAAGCTGCAATAACTTGCGGAATCTATGGTGGGGCTCTGCCATGTCCCCTATGCAAAGGTGATTTGCCAAATGGAACGATTTCGCGCGATCATTGAGACGACTCTCGCTGAACGTTGGCTGATGAGTTTGCGGAATGTTTGTCAGGTTCTTGCTTCCGGTGTACGACGATGGGATTCAAAGCCCGAGGAAATCGGTAACCGGCAGACCACTGCCCAGCGCCAGACAGGTGACCACAACGATCCACGAGGACAGAGATGTTCCTCTCGAATCTGTTACTCATATGCTAATGCAATGGGGACAGTTCGTCGACCACGACTTGACAGGTGCGCATTCTTGCACAACTCTGCTCTTTATTAAAGCTTATTTGTGTCAGACATCGACAGGAAATTAATACATAGGTTCTCTGTAGTTCTCATTATATAGACGTCCACGAGTTTAATATTTCGCTTTCCTAATTAGTAATTGATATCACGTATCGAGATAAAAGCATCTCAATCTCGTGTTTCCATTAGCTACTGGACAAAGCAGAGGATTTAACGGCAGTGTACCGCAATGTTGCCTGAACTTTGGCTCTGGTTTTCAACCACCGGAGTTCATGGTAAATATTATTACTCCCCGATCTTCTTCCGTTTAATGGCGAAATAAAATGTATCTCTGTAGCATCCCGAGTGTCTACCTATATCAGTAACTTCGCAAGACAGTTTCTTCGCTCCCTTGGGTGTTAGATGTCTGGAATTCGTTCGAAGTGGTTCAGCACCGAAAGAAAACTGCGAATTCGGCCCCAGGGAACAATTATCGCAAGTGACAAGTTACCTGGATGCTTCAACGGTATACAGCAGCAACGCTTTTCAAACAGACGCTCTACGATTGTTCCGAAACGGTGAGACTCGAAATTTCTTGAGGAAAATTTATCAAGATACTTGGATATCTTTTATAGAATATATCGTACTAAGCGGTTGATATTGTTACATTCGTAGGTCTACTGCAATATGGAAGGATTCAGTCACAAAGACCAGTACTTCCGAAACTGGATTCCGATCTCTGCAGACGCGGATCGTTATCCACTAGCTGTTTCAGAGCTGGCGATGGCCGACTTGGGGAGCAACCTGCCCTCACTTCTCTTCACGTGGTTTTTTTGAGGCTTCACAATAGGGTAGCCACGAAACTTGCCGCGTTGAATGCTCATTGGAGTGACGAGAAACTATTTCAAGAATCACGGAGGATCGTTGGAGCTATTGTCCAACACATTACCTACAGAGAGTTCCTGCCCATTGTTCTTGGTAAATTGAACGTTTAAATTCAGATGAAATTACTCGAACGACGCTCGTTCCCGCGATCGTTGCGCTATTATCAGCGATCGGAATCAATTGAATTCAAAGGAGAATTTAAAGATAGAGTTTGCTGAAATTGGAACATTCCAGGTCAAGACGTGATGAAAATATTCGACCTCGAACTTCTGAAGAAAGGCTATTACGAAGGCTACGATCCAACGGTGAATCCAACTATCGCCAACGCATTTTCTACGGCTGCTTATCGCTTTGGTCATTCCCTGGTTCAGCACAGCTTTATTCGGTTCAACAGTGATCACCGACCTATCTTCAACAGTTAGTATTCGTAGAAAAATTCTTTGGAAGCTGCAAAGTACAGCGTAATATATGAAACATTTCTCACGATTGCTCCGATTTACAGATGTTTCCATCCATAACGAGTTCACTAATCCTGTGAACTTGGAAACCGCAGGATCGGTAGATCGTCTTCTTCTTGGCCTGATCAATCAGCATGCCCAAAGAAGAGACGAGCATATAAGCGAAGAGTTAACCAACCATCTTTTTCAAACTCCGAACTTTCCTTTCGGAATGGATCTAGCCTCTATCAACATTCAACGAGGCAGAGATCATGGAATTCCTTCTTATACTCAATGGCGAGAACCTTGCGCTTTATCTCGTATAAAAGACTTTGATGATTTGGATAAAGTGATGCCACCGTCCACAGCCAGGAAGTTTCGATTAGTTTATTCATCGGTAGAAGATATCGACTTATTCACTGCTGGTCTGGCAGAAAAGTCAGTGAAGGGTGGCTTGGTCGGTCCCACCTTTGCCTGTATAATTGGCCAACAATTTAGTAATACTCGTCGAGGGGACAGATTCTGGTACGAAAATTCTCAACAAGAAAGCACCTTCACACCTGGTCAACTTCAGCAAATTAGACGAGTCACTCTGGCTCAAGTTCTCTGCGCGACGATGGATAACATCGAAACACTCCAACCATTCGTCTTTCTGACACAGGACACCATGAAGAACCAACGATTATCCTGCAACGATCCGGCTATTGGTCAGTTGAATTTAGACTTCTGGGCAGAGAGACCGCCACAGTTTAAGAGAGCTGGGATTTTAAATAAAATAAAGCAGAAAATTACTTCGTCCACTCCGAAGCCTACTTCGTCTTCTGAAAACCCTTTGGAGCAACGAATAAACGTACCTCTTAATTTAAATCCTCCGAAAGCAAGTGTCCATCAGCAAAACAGGATCGTTGTGAAGAAACCTTTTGGTCCCTCGGACAACGTTACCATAGTTGTACAAAATAATGCGATTAACTCCCCAGTTTTCGTAAACGACGCCATTTACGGGTCCAGCATAAAAATAAATCCTTCACTGAACCAACAAACACGGCCGAAACCAGTCCCTCAAGAATCTTTACGAATTCCAATTTATTCGCCACAAACAAAACCCATATCCACGACACATTCACCAGCAAACTATATTGGTCGTCCTTATATTCCTTACGCTTTCAACGATCCAAATAATCCAAATCCTTTAAGCCAAGGTTACCAGCCCGGTTACATATCTAACGATGTGGTCTTCGAGAGTTTCCCCGGAACCAGTCCCAGGCCGACTTTGTACACCTATTATACCAATTTCCAAAAACCAATTACGCAGAGGCCTGCTCAGGATGTGGATGATTATGCGATAATTCAGAAACCACAGGACCATGGATCTAGACCAACTTCTTGGCCTGAATCGCAATACCATAATCGTCCACCATCTAGACCTCCTTACAATCCATCAGAGCAATCGCACGATAATCAAGGATATGGGACCAATATTTGGCAGAAGTTGCAGTATCGACCACCAAATTTGGTGAATCAACAGAGTGATGTTGGTCATGGAATTTTGCAAGATTACACAAAGAAACCTACCAGTCCATCGCCGATTCAACAGGGTTACTTGAAGGAATCCGAAGACAGATATACCACTTGGTCTAGCGTTTCTTCAGTTAAGCAGACAGAGAACAAACCGAATGATCAGCAATATTCGAGTAGACCTTATCAAACGGAACTTAACAAGAAACCTATTCAAGCTAATTCCAATGACTGGCTGACTAATTACGGTGCGAGTTATCAAACCGAGCTTCCCGGTAGGCTGACTGTAAGCGAAACCGAGAAAGGAAGTAGTGTTAATTCTAACAGTGCTTACTTAAGTCCCTCTGTAAGACCTACTCCAATATATGACGAATCCAATAAAGATACAAGCGGATTTTACAGCAAGAGCGATTACAATATCGCGCTTCACTCTACTCCTGTTTACAAGCCTGCACAGAACGGTTATCAATCTAGTTATACACCTGAGAATTCTTATCACACTCTTGCACCGTCTAAGCCGTCGAAGGTACACAGCGTCACAATTGTCACGGAGCCTCCTGAAACGATGAGTCAAACCGGATACGATATCGATAAAATTGAGAATAGAGTTACCAGCGAAATTCCCAAACCATTGGCTGTTCAAGCCGGCAACAATAGAGTGAGAAAGCCTGGTCAGTATTACTACGAAAAGAACGTGTTGCATCGATATCCAGATAAGCCAGACGATCAGGGAGGGGCGTATAATGTGGAACAGAGACATAAAACGCCTGTCGACGAGATATCGATCAACGGAACCCTTATCGACATTTCCATGAGGAACCAGCAGCTTATCGAGTCGGGAAATCAGAACAATACAAAGATGGAAACAATGAATGAAACGAGAAATGAGTTGTCCGATACTATAACAGGCGACGATGTGAATCAAAGCTTCGACGAAGCTTTCTCTGAAGAAATTGAAGCCGCTGCGTCGAGCTACAGGTATCTTTTATCGTTTCTCCATAATTGTCTGCCTTCTAGAACAGGGCGCAGGAACATACGTGGAATTTTTTCTGCCTTCGTTGCTAAAAGATGATAAAATTCTTATCTTAAGTAATGTGTACATTAGGTATCGGCAATATACAAGTTTTTCTCATTCTTGTATTCCGATAGAACAACGCGATTAAACTTTCACTATCTTTTGTATCTTCGAACCGTTTCACACTTTGGTCGAGCCGCCGGGAATCGCGGTTCCAAGTTCTCTCGAATCTCGAAGATTCGACACAAAGCTATAATTCCACGATTCGTCGAGGAGTTTGCTCGGCAGATTTCTCAGGAAACGGGACCAGACAACGATTTACCTTTTTCCTCGTGTTTCCAGAACCAGTCACTGGCTGAATCCGCAGGAAGACTCGAGCTTGCCGTCAGCTTTGGAGATGCCAAAAGTCCCATCGGACAAATCCACCGCTGCCAAGGAGTTGCCTAAGCCTATGAAGCTGAGAAATTACGCTACCTAAAGTCCTCTTACGTGTATTCCCATTCCTCGGTACCGTTCTTAATTCATCGTTCTAAATCCACCAAACAAACGCGCCGCTTCGTTCACCATTGCACAATCGTCGACTTAGAGAAACAATTAACTTAATTTTAGATATAGATCTTCGCAGCGTTAGTATTTATTGTTCTGTTAGAAATATCCTCACCGCGTGAAAGATCGATGGCAATTTTAGCCGTAAGTCCCAAGATTCAGCGCCGATAAGATATTGTTTATAGCGTGCAAGCCACGATTATTTATAAACAGAATGATGCACACGACGAGCTCGTGTTGCACAATGATTGCACGCGTTGGAACGTTTCTGAAGGGTCGGATGGAATGTAGCCTAGTTTTATGCCAATTTTAAACCGTCTCACTATGCCGCCTGGAACCACTCCGGGACTATTTTCAGATGCAGTTCCTCGTGTCACTGCATTTCATATGCCGCCTGTCTACACCAGTAATTTTAATTGCACCATTAGCAGCGCACCTTCGCCTTATCACAGCGAAGTGTTCCTTAGAATAAGCATCTGTCCTGTTTGAGCTAGTAAGTATCGATCCTCGCGTTTGTCTCTCGATCAGCACCGGAATAGTATTACGAAAGTAGATTAGCCTAAGTGAACCGAATGTTTCCTCCGCAGGTTATTTCCTTTCCCCCACTTGTAAAGCACACTTGTAGACGAAGATTATTAAACACGATCGCAATGTTATTTCCGTGAATCTCCGGTATGGATTTATTGAATATAACTCGACTAAAATCTTCCACGTTCGATGGAACATTCGCAGGAAGATCCCAGGAAGCCGTTGGCAAGCAAATCTGGCCGACTGAATTAAACGAGCAGCAATCTGTTTCGCATCTCCAAGGAAATTCGATTTTTAACATGCCGTTACACGAAACGTTGAACCCTGTCTGCCTCAGCTATTCGGCTTGTAAGCTTAGAGCTTTTACCTAGGACAGCCGAATGTTCCAATCTCTTATCCTTTTAGAAGACGCAATCTACGTTTTCCGTGAGTTTTATCGAAACTTTCCTCATCAGCGATTAAGGAAAACGCAATGGAGCAAAATAAAGTGTGATTTTCGAATAGAAATTAACGAAGGAGTATCGGGAGAAAATTTTTAACGGGCAGTCGACGTGCTACGAAAGAAATTGTTTCTTACGCGCATCCGCCATTTCCAACGCGTTTTATGACGAAAAGCAGATGCTCGTTCTAAGTGGTCGCTAGGTAGCGGTTTCCGGGTCACCAGAGAACAGAGACAACAGCCGATCGAAATGCAGTTTTCGATGTCACGACCTGAATCCAATGTTTCCGTGGTTTGCTACGTGTTAACCGAGCTCAGTGATGAGGAACTATGGAAACTCGGTTTGACCGAACCAGTTCGTTCAAACGACTCGTTTCAATCGCCGTTTGTATAGTGTTTTATTGCAACACTGTTATACTACGCGATGAAACGCAATCGTTTATTACCGATGACAATAAAAAGCATCTCGTAAAAATCGCGATAACATTAACAAGCGATCGTTTCACGATACCGAGAACCAGCAATTGTTGAGTTCCGTTTGCCAATTCCGCGGGACTTTCTTCTTAATTACAGGGAATAACTTTTTCCCAGTAGTGTTTCCTTTTTTTTCCTTCTCCCTTTTACTTTTTTTGGTTGTTCGATCAAACTAGTCCACAAAAGTGGATCTCTTCGAGAAAGCTTGGTCAGACTGGTATGGATTGACACGAATAAAAAGAGCCGATCGCAGCTGCAACGATTTCCAGGATCTGATTCTTCGACGATTTACGGGGAATTCTTCTTTTTTTCTAGAAAATTCAACGTTTACGAGATCGAAATCTACGAGGCTGATACGAGAAATGGATAAATTAAATTGATTTGTAACATGGACTAAAGGAATTAGGAATAATATTAACGATGCTTATCAAAAATCGGGAATTTCACGTTCGTGTTTCGTAATACCTCGTGTCAGGTGTATTTCCATTGATAAAGATCTCAGGGTGAGATAGATTTAGAAGGTTTGTTATCTTGCAGATTCATTGATTATGATTAATAATCGAGATTACGCGAAGAAGACTAAACGTATCGAATACTCATCGTAACATCAGATATCCATTGATTCTTTTCAGTTATCAGAGATTGAATTACTCATCAGAAATTTAAAACACGTGTTTAAAGATATAAAAGAGTGGGAGAAAATTAAGAAGAATAGGGTATTTAGTGAAGGAATATTTTTAAATGAGTGCGATGTAAAATTTCAGAAATTGTAAGAAGAGAGTAGTGGAAATAAACAACGTGTTTGAAACCAGCGTTTACGAAAGCCTTTTCTAAACGGAGATCATCTCGAAGCGTTGCATCAAGTCAATTAAATGACGTAAGAAACGTGGTGCATCTTTCGTCATGATTCTCACGTTAATTTGCCGTTGCGTCTCCTGTCGGTGCAATTACCGTAGAAAAACAATCATTGTATCATGTCCGTGACACCATGATTAATTAAAATGCAGTCTTTCGCGCTAAAGGAACACGGACACGCATTTCAAACTTGCGGGGAAAATTCTGAACGTTGATTGGTCCGTCCTTCGGGCTCATGAGATTTGACCAATCACGTAAAAGCGCGGAAATCGATTCTTATATCCACTAAAAATATCCGTGTTACGTTATTATAACGTTTATACATATCGACAAACGAAGCATCGAATTATATTTAGCCTTATATCGATAAAAAAACACACGAATTATGTCAGTATTTCTTAGAACATTGTTCATTCGTTTTAACGGTGACTTATGGGAACACGTGGACCAGGAACATCAGATATTACAATACCATTTAAGAAGAAAGCACACCGAATATTCTATTTAAGGCATTTATTAAAATCGATTACTACGTTGAAATTAATTAAAAATAGTTTAAAAAATATGGAAAACGGATAAAGGATATGAACTACGAAAGGTCGATGAACGATAGGAACGAGCGGACGAGAACTACTGAGCAAGCTCGAACGCACACGGCGATGGGCGTCGGAGTGGGGATGGTCCGGTTCCGCGTGCCTCCGAAACGAACCGAGGCATCAGTCCGTAGCGACGCGTCCCCGGCGCAAGTCGCTGTCATGATCTCCGTTCTGTTTTGTGGTTTTCGGCCGAGTGCCGTGGTGCATTATGGATTCGCGGTCCTGTGTCTGCTCTTTGTTCTTCTGGTGTCGTGTCCAGTTAGCTGTCAGGAGACACTGACAAATCGGATGCGTGTGATCAGCGAGGACCTGGACCGGCAGCTGAATGGAATCATGGCATCGCAGAGTCTCAACTACACGACGGTGAATATGACCAAGCTGGACTACAACGCCACCACCAAGTTCAACCCCAAGGGCATGGGCCAGCTGTACAACGTGACCAACATGTTCATCGACTTCGTGCAGAGCAAGCAGGCATACCCTGAGGGTGAGTCACGATATTCTTCGAAAATTTCCTTACAACAGGTTATACTGTAGGTACGGTTAGGGACAGCTTTTCCGCGGCTTTGGTTACGCCCTGTACCGCGCGCTCGAAAATGGCCGGCTGCTTGTTAGTAAACAGATCACTGTCAAAAAAATAAAAGAATTATATGCGGTGAAATTAGATTCATTCGTGGGGTTATTTACCATCGGGATAGTAATAGGATACGGCTCGGAATACGTTACAATATAGGACACTGTTAGAATCATTTTCCGTGCTAGCCTCGTGGATACGTCCCGTTCGAACGTATACGTATACGTGTGGTCAGTGGAACGTGATTTCTTTTGAAAACGCTAGTGTATACGTATACACTTCGGAAAGGAGTTTCTCTTTCGTCTAGTTTATGTTATTCTTACGCGGGATTACGAGATTGCTTTTACAGGTCGAACATCACGCGATGTTTTGTTATCAATAAGCCCATTCAGTCGGTTTATGTTTATCACCGAGACGTTATGGACCTTCTCATAGGTGTTTGACCGACGGGAAGCTAGATCGCCGAAAAGTGAAAGGAAAGAAAACTATCGAACCGTGTTTCACGGTCAAAACACAAACCTCTACCATTCTCTCTGTTAACCTCGAAAATGTTTATGTATTCTAATCTGTCGAATATTCGTCTGATCTCCGTGTCTAAATTGTTTCAGAAATTTCAAACGTTCTTCCATTATTATCGTTCGATTATTAAAACAAATTGATTTCATCGAGAGACCGATACAATTTGTTATATTTTTCCAGAAATAGAGTATCGTTTGGAAATACCGACGCAATACGTTCGTTATACTTGGTCGGTTCTTTTTTTCGATTTCCATTATCGCGGTATCAATCAGCCTCGTTTGCTTCGATTGTTTGCAAATTGGAAAAATCTATTTCTTGGTGACCTAATGGAGTGCCGGGAGGCGGCGTTTACGAATTCCCACGCGAAACAGCGGCGATGGTTGAAAAAGACGATAACTTGCTGAACTATCCGGATCAACGACCCTTTCGTCGCGTTTAACGTAGGAACAGGGCCCGTGCATCTATATCAATTCTAGCAGGAAGTTGATAGCAAGCGTTCGTCATCGGCCAACGGACCTGGCATCGCTGTCTGCTGTGCTCGCGCGTTCACCCCCTCTCTCTCTCTCTCTCTCCCTCTCTCTTTCTCTCTCTCCATCCGTATCTTCCGAAACGCTTTTTTGTCTCTTTCTTTCGCGGTAACCGCCATGCTTTCGATTCGGAAGAGCATTGACAATGAAAGAGCTGTCGATGATCTGTTTATTCGCAACGGACAGCAGTGACTCTCAATCCAGGCTCCACTTGGCCAAGAGACCGAACGTGTATCGATTAACACTAGAACCCCGGATACAGTCATTTTTACCATTCTTTTTCTCTACTCTGTATCTCGCTACAGTTCTTCTTAGAATATTAATCCTCAGTCCGTTGAGATATTTATGATGATGTGTTATACGTGTAAAATTTTGTAGTTCTATCTGTACTTGGAAAACTATAATATAGCTTAATCATGACGGAGTTATAGTTTGTATAAGGTAGAATAAAATTGGAACAATATATCGGGATAAATTTTATTCGCCGTTTGATATTGATTTTTTTATTAGTACATGGAAGGGTGCGGAATGGAATATTTTTATTGTTACATTTTTTTATTTTAATTAATTTATATCAATTAAAATAGAACGGCGGTGCATGTTTTATATATTTTTATAATGCTTTCGGAGTATCGCAAAATAGTGAATTGATTTTTTAACCAATTAGAAAAAGATGGTATCTAGTAAATGGATTTTTGAAAATCGTTCGTAAAAGCAAGAATAATCGTGCGTTATTAACGCGACCTCTGGCGGGGTTCCGGGCAGGATAAAATTCCCCAGATTCTGGTGTTAACACATAGTTGCGAAACATCAAGCGTTCCTGGTACCATTTTAATTTCCCAGAATGAGACTGTTTAATTCGAAAATTCTTTCGAATTCCTGACATTTTGATTTCTCTAAATTTTTTAATTTAAATATTTAATTGAATATTTTAAAATAAATTCGCGATTTATATTTATTTTTACTAGAAAATTTCATATTCGATGATTTATTTTTATACCGAATTTCATTCCATAAAATTTTAATCGCGTAATGCGTTAATATCGCCAGATATATAACATTCGTGATATATAAGAGTCAGATATGTATTAATTTTAACACGTGCATTTATGAGATAAACCATAAGTGGGTTAAAAGTTTAGTTCTTTTTTCCCTAATTACATTCACTGATTTAAACTCGAGAAAAGAATATATCGATGGTGTTCTTCGATACGTACAATAATCGAATTTCTTGTTGGAAATTTAAAAGAGATAAAAATCCCGAGATAAAATAATTTTTGCCATTTCATTTCGGCTTTTATCGAAAACTTGACGGTGGAGTATCCTAAACGAAAGAATACTTGTAATTTGGAACATACAATTTGCGCTACTTTCGATGATCACATCGAAGTGGTAGATAGCTAGTTATCTGTGCAAAAATTGCAATCTGAAATCACAGAACTGGAAAGCACGTACTTGGTTCGTGCTTTCAATTTTCTCTTCAAATTTCGATTAACGGTGTCACGTAGCTCGATTAAATTCGCCTCGAAACGCGTTCATCTCCGAAATTAAATTTACCAAAAATTGACGCGAATATATACCTCTTTCTGCTGTAAAACCTGTATTTTTTTTTTTTTACAATCAAGTATAGGCAATCGATAATTTATTATCTGGATAAATAACAAAATGAACCGGACAATTTTCAAATTTAGCAAGTTTTTTCCAAATTCGTAAGAGGAAAGACGAACGTTGAGATAATCGTAAAGAGATAATAGAAACACGACAATACGAGCCAGAATTGATTCATTTCATTAAAGTATTCGATTAGCTTTTGAAACATTCAAGTGTTCGATTATCTTTACAACAGCGAAATTGTTTGATTGTCTATTATAGATAAGAATACCATTTATCAGCTATCGTTAATAATTTTATAAATACACCTTCAGTTCTGAAAGAGATAAGTAATTGTCATTAGACGAGTGCGTAGATGCAACATTGTTGTCGGTGCATAGTAACTTTCAACTCGATCGCGTCGGTTAATCGCATATTACATTAACCCTTTCGTTGCGATCTCGAGCGAGCAGCCATCGTTGATTTCGATTATGCAGACTGCTCGCAGATAAAATTCTAAAATTCGAATATTCCACGGAGGAAATAAAGAAATAAAAGAAGCAAGTATGCTGCGTTGCAATAAAATATCCGCGAAGCACGTTATTTCTGGAATTAACCCTTTGCACTCGGAATAATGTTCGCCGAAGATGTGAATGGTCGTGTTCTCTTTTATATAACTTAGTAATTATACTGTATCTTGACTTGATTTATTCTGCCATTTCCAGAGAAAACCTCAAAGAAACATAGATTTCTCAAAAAATTATACTGGAATAAGTTATTATTCAATTTTTTTATTACTATTCTTAATCGCTAATAAACTTTAATGTCCCCCTGAGAGGGAACAGTCGAGTGAAAAGGGTTAAATATGAAACGAAAACTAAAAATGGAAGGGTCAAATTAATATTAGGGATGAGAAGGTTACACGTGGATCGTATAAAAATTACAATACCAAGAATTTTTTCAACCTTTTACAGAGGGAGGTTTATTTTAAAAAGGTTATTGAAAGAAACCCGAATTTTTTAAAAATAGGATATTTAGATATGCGAAAGCATACAGGCAACCCTGAAAAGTAGTAGGTAAATATACACTTATGTTTTCGAAGTAGAATTTTTTTTTAACAGAGAGCTCATTATCGTCTGATTCATAATTGATGCGATATTGATCGTTAGAGATAGCGAGTATATATGTATCGCGTTTTATCTGTAGAGTAATTTATCTAAAACGTGCCATTCGGTAGATAAGATTCATGCGATCGGTTTTCTATTTACCAGTGGAAAAATGTCTATTCACTTGCGGATTTACGAGCGCAGGAAGCCGCGGCTCGCTCGGCGAATCGCAGAAATTACGAGAGCGGATCCACGCTCGAATCGTTCTCAGATGAACGCCGAAAGAAGCCGATTTTCTGCTCGGTTGTCCACGACGAGCATTCTTCGCGAATAATTCCCCATTTTCCTTTTCTTATTTTTTTTCCCTCCCTCTTTTAATTTTATTTATTTATTTCCCTGTTTCTCGCTCGTTTCACTCGCCTCGCCTTTTTTCTCCCTCGTGATCGGTAATCTGCAACGTTACGAAAGATGACGATTTTCTGC
Organism: Euglossa dilemma; assembly: GCA_002201625.1. Classification (NCBI taxonomy): domain Eukaryota; kingdom Metazoa; phylum Arthropoda; class Insecta; order Hymenoptera; family Apidae; genus Euglossa; species Euglossa dilemma. Next base: position 305,638 of record NIJG01000018.1, on the reverse strand, counting down.
TTGGTTATCCACGAAGAGTATTCCTCGCGAGATAATTTCCGATTTTTCTTTTTAATTTCCTCCTTTTTTGACTCGCATCGCTTATCTCGGCTTTCTTCTCGTAATCGGCAATCGGTATTATGAAAGGTGCCGATTTTCTGATCGATAATTCTCGAGTTTCCTCCTGAATTTAATTTAATTTATTTATCTTATTCCCCGGCAACTTATCTCGTCTCTTCTCTCGTAATCCGCAATCTGTTATCGAGGAAGCGAAATTTCGTGGGCAGCCAATATGCACCTCATCGTTTCGGTAGAGACAAACGGATCAGAAGCTTTATTGGCCTCTCCGAGATGCTTCTATTACTTCCGTGCCACGAACAATTGCGTCTTATTAGCAGTTATTGTTTTATGAGGCGAACAAGTGTCGTTTCGCTTCGCTTCTTCTTCTTTCGTGACTCTCCGTTACGTCCTTGCATCTTCTCCTCGACCTCCGATCCCCAGAGAAAGTCTGAATCATCGAATTTTCGGATATTCATCGAACCGATGTAATCTCGCGATATAGAGAGAAATAATCATCGAGATCTGACGATGATAGCTAATCGAATGTCTTCTTAATCATTCCGATAGCTCGAATTACCTGGTTAATCTTCACTTCTGATTCGGCTAACATTTCGGCAGGTGTTGCGAATCATGCTTCATAGAAGCAAGGAAATCACACTCATTCAGTAATACGTGGACGCTGAACAATTACTAATAGTTACTAGGAATTCGATATAACTGATCGAAAAAGGTCTGTTCCGCCGATAGTCAATCTCGATTCAGATTTTATAGTAATTTATAGTAGGTTTATTTGCATACGGAATACGAAGTCGGAGGATCGATCTATTTTGGGAAAAATATTCCAGAGGATTTGTATCTGTTTTTATATCAAAGGAAGATTTAGTTTGAACGATAGAACACGATATATTTTTATACCGAGAAAGTATAAAAGCATAAAGCGTTTGTTTCTACGCTCATCCTTGCAATAAAAGAATTTCAATGGTTATAGGAAGGTTGTAAAATTGTGCAAAAATTCGCCGATTTTAATACCATTCTCTCAATCCATTGATGCTCGTTCGATCCGATTTTATTAGCGTTTTCCGCGAAGAATCGTTACGTAGTGGCCATTGAATTCGAGTGATCGCTCTGAATGGCACTGGTACACGCGTTATCGATCTCGTTCCTCGCACAAAGGCTATCGTCAATCTGGTGTTTCCTGCTCCACGGAAAAGCACACGTGGCTTCGAAAGAGAGTAACGATGCTAGGATGTGTTCCTGTCACGTCGAATATCCTCGAATTAAAGTGCACCTTTTCATATCAAGATGGCGAAAAATTGTGTCCTCTTTCATATCTGACACGATATATTAATCGTTTCTTATTTATTAATTTATTCGTTAAAAGTCGCGATAGTCGGTACAACGTGTGTGTGCATATTGGAATACAAATTTGCTAAAAATTACATCGCTATGGATCTTTGTATAATTTATTGAAAAATAGTCAATTGGAGTATAAAGCAACCGGTGAATGCTCTTTTTCAGGTTAAGCATCACTCGTTTGAACTCATAGAAAAGATGGGTGGTGACGCGTGTGGATTTTTTCTTCTGACGGATAGAATGAAAAATTGATTCTACAACACACGTAATTTCCTACAATTTCCCACGATAAAAGTAATTAATAAGTTTTCAATGTTATTTCCTTTTAAGAGATAAAAATTCTTCCAAATATTTCCTCCCTCGTGTATAAATCAATTACTAACCTTGTCGGCGTTTACTTCACATCTTACACAGATAAAATCTATCCTACGTTACACAGATAAAACCACGTTAAATATTGCTCATGTCAAACACGCTTTAATATTCATCTCCATCATCCTCTATATTCTAACGTAAATTCTAAGTCACCATTATCTTCGTAACGAAACAGACGACAAGTAAATTCCGATCTTTCAAGTAGCTTCAAACTACGACACGGTATTTTGCAACTATTCGATTATAAACCCGGAATAATAATTCTCGAAGCATGTTGTTTGATCAGCGTGCGGGGCATATTCGTTCGTTATCATACCTCGAATGACATATGCGTGATGTATGCGAGACCAACGCGTGCCAGGAGACACGGGATGCTAGAGGAACGAGTCTTTGAACGGCAGAGACAGCGAGTTTACACGGTCAACAAATTTCACAGCTCGGCAAAGACACTTGTCAGCTACTCCGCTTATCGCGACGGTCGTCCCGGTGATAAGATTGGCTGAAAAAAATCGAAAAATGCGATTGTCCTCCGGTCGAAGATTGGCCGACGGCGGGAAGTCTTAGGTGGAAGGAAGATCTAAAAATCTAAATCACCCCAGGAGAACCGATAACGTGGAAGCAGGAACCGTGCATGCACGCTCCTGAAAGTTTGCTTATCTTTTGCGCTTATCTTTTTATTTTTTGCGCGGTTAAACGCGTTAATCTGGTTTATTCGATGAATGAATGAGAAACTGTTTGATCCAGATCCGTTTATCTATATATCGATACGCGAATGGCGGTGCGAACTTTTTCGAATAAGCTTCGTTCCAATTTCTCCTTCCTTTCCGGGAGATTATTCGCTGATGTTGCACGAGGCATCTTATCGTTAAGTCGCTTGTTCCTTAGACGGGACTGAAGATAGCGAGCTAAGGACAATGCACTTTTTAGCTGCTAATAACTGGGTTAGAAATTTTTGGTAAACTGTGAGACCTGCCTTTATTGCGAGCTTATTGTTACGGTAAATTTTCCCTAGAATGCGTGTTATAGATTAATTCTTTACGTTCTAACGAAGAGGTGAACTAAAAATTCTGTTTCAACCCAACACCCGTTTAAAAAATTCGCAAGCCCCGATTTTGGCTAAAGATAATCGTGAAGCAGCATTCAAGTTGCATCACCAATCTCTGAAATACAAATATAAATATAAATATTCTTAAATTTTGTGCTTTTTTCCAACACCTACAGGCTCTAACAGCATTTGCAATTTTACTGTCCGATTTTCCATTCCGTTTATCGCATAATCGTTATATGTACACATATTCTCGCGAAAAAAGAAAAAAATGATTAGTACGGAGTGGAAACGATATTCGGAGGTTTAAAATCTTTCCCAGGCACCCTCTGGGGAAACGAGAGGGCATTAGCGAGTCGGTGGACACCGGTGGTTAGAGAACTCGACCGATTCGAGGGTTCGAAACCCCGCCGAGAGGTTTACACGTGCGAGACAGGGGTAAATGGCTGCTCATACAGTCGAAACAGAAGAAACGCAACCAGGGAACCGCATTAACATTCTGGAGCCCCGTTCCTCGCAAAACTTGGCCGCAGACAGGCGTAGAAATTAAATTGAAGGTGGATCCATGTCGGGAAAGTTTGATTTATTATTCCGCGTGCGGGTTTCAGCTGGTCTAACATTTTTCTCGTTTTTCACCGACCACCATCTCTCTTCTGTCTGCCTGTCCTCGTCCTTAATGGAAATTCTACCCACTTTTCGCCGATTTCTTTCCTCCGCTTCTGCCATTTCTCCGCGAATCTCTTTCTTTCTTGATTTGTTAGATCGTTGGATATGCTAGAACACGCTGGAATATCTTTCACCGATTATTCATTTCCGAATCGTTTGATAAAATTCTACGCTTGTAGGAAAAATTTGCGAGAAATTCGTGTAAATCGTATAATTCTCTTTGGCTTTGATTTCGTTTTGTATTCGAATTTGCAGCTCGAGCGTGAAGTAAAGCAGAATTCTTTCAAATCGCGGCAGGTTGTCCTTTAATTTGTAATCGCAGAATTAATGGAGACACTCGGTTCTTTGGATAAGAGAGTTTTATGGGATAGTGGAATATCTTGCTTCCCTCATATCAATTATATTACAGTCGAGAGAGAAAGAGTAGAAACGATAAGGAAGATAAAATATATCGTAGTTGCGATATTTTCTTCGCTATCTGCGAGTTCTGTGTCTCTTGTGCTATTAAATTGCAGTCGCGTTTTAACACATTGGCAGCTGGCAGGCTGAAATTACGTTTTGGTCTCTTCAGGTGCGAAGCCTCGGATCAAATTTGGCAATACTTTGGTGAAAAAGATACTTGTGTTTCTTTGAGCAAGCTTTTCTGCTATAAAGTCAGTGATATCTTCCAGTGTCTTTATATTTTTGGTAAATGGTGGCTCAAGGACAATAGAATAATTGACCATTAGTCGAGTAATCTGGTATAATCCCTCCGTTTTTCTTAATCATTTTTAAACAACAGCTTCGAAGCTTTGAACTTGGAAATACTCCATTTTCCCGGCTTCTTTTCCCCGTTCGAAACGTCAGTATCACGCATTTCCTCTCTGATGCGATAACAGATATGCCAAAGCCTCTGGCTCTTGAGGTTCTACCGGATCGTCGGGAGAGATACGTCAGGTCTACCAGAATTCTCATTTTCTCGTGTTCCACAGTCTGGTATATACCGTCTTTTCTTCTTTCCATTCCACGTTTCTCGCGTCGAAATCTCCAGCCTTGGGAAATTTTCGAGGCTAGGATCGGTTCACGGTTTTTCCGTCGCGAGAGACAGTTCCGAATCAGACGTTCCCGCAAGTCGAGGAAGGCACGGTTAAACACCGTAGAACGACACGACACTACGGCTTTTAATTAGACACGGGATATTTTACCGGCTGCACAGAGTCGTTAAGCAAAATTTAATCTCGGCCGGGCCGGCGACTCGGTAATTAGCGAATTTCAGGCAGGCGCTGAAAGTTCAGCCGGCGAGTTCAGTTTCGCTTCGAAAGATGAAAGGATAACGAGCGTTAATTCCCGGACGATGAAGAGTGGCCGCGGAAGGAACGCCTGAGAAAAAAACGCGCCCGATTCTCCGTCTCGCAATCGAATTTTTCGTCTTGCGACACTTCCGTTCCGCTCGTCGCAGGGATTTCCAACGAACCAGAGGAGGAGGCAGCTTCGATCAGGGGGCTGATGTCCTCGTGACATAAATTCCTGGCGACTCGTGCGAATTGCGCAGGATAATTTTATAGCTGCGCGTTTCGGTATCGATGTATGCGTTACTCGACTTCCGTTCCTTCGCAACGATGCCTCGAGGTTTCTTAACCAGTTAACTGTGATTGACGAGTATACTCGTCATGGAGAAGTGGCACGATTTTGTGTATTGACGAGTATACTCGTCATGCATATAAAGTAGCGACCATTGGCTATCTAAATTGTAATTTTTGAGAAAAACAAAACATATTCTCAAATTTCAAGCTGTTTAGAATATTTTCAGGCCAGGCCGGAATAAAACAAAC
>NIJG01000018.1:224183-259090 GCA_002201625.1 Euglossa dilemma | reverse complement strand
ATGGTCAATTTTCATCCTGGTAGCCAGTTCCCTTGTGGATACAGTTGGATCCGCTTCCACCAATGCCTTCGGATCATCATTTTTCACAGACGTTTTGGGTCTCCCACGCGGATCATTTTGTAGTGAAAAATCACCGGGCCTAAATTTTTCAAACCAACGCTGCACTTTTCGATCATTAACTGTATTCTCCCTAAACGCTTGGTTTATGTTGCGTGCAGCTTTTACAGCATTATTATCAAGTTTATACTCATATAAAAAAATTATACGAATATCGTTTCGATTCATATCATTACAAAATTCAAATCAAATAACAAAAGGGAACACTTTCGAGAAAATCTCCTTTGTTGAAGTGTGACTCTGGCAATGGACAGTACGACTATAAACAAGGTTATGCCAAAACCAAAAGTATAACGAAAACAGAGAGACAAACGTTCGCATGTAAAAAAATCCGACATTTCATATGCAATCGGTCCAAACCCGATATCAACTGTCGTGAACTCTCCTTGTAAAATCACACACCCATTCGCTGTGTTATTTATGTGTTATATATGTGTTATTTAACGCTATTTCTTTTCTTAGGGCTCATCAGCCCGTGAACATGCTTATCTTAACCCTTTGACTACTATAGGCGCTTATAGGGGCTCAGAAATTTTACGTTTGTGATATTGAGAGCGCCTATAGGCGCTCACAGTAGTCAAAGGGTTAAAAGGGTTAAAAAGATTATTTGATTTTTTGTGCTTTATCGGAAATATGTTTTCGATATCAAAAAAGACAAGTAGGATTGGGAAACCATGTAGAAAAATATTTTAACTTTCTTTTTGTATAATATACCTCCGAACTTAAACTATATATCATAAATTCATAATCCCCTTTTTTGGAAAATTTCGCCGTAGCGAAAGGGTTAATTTTTAAATACCACCCGATATTCCCACATAAAGAAAAGGATTCCGAAAGAGAATCTTGGAATCGATATTTTCCTGTAATGGAAAAATCGTCGACTACAAAGGGTTATGTTTGCAACTCAGCTATTTCATATTTCTAACGTTGCTTAACACTAGATTTACGAGACCCGTCAATTTGACGGGTGGCTAGCTCCAATTATACAATATCAATAGAGTTAATCAATTAAGTTTGTTAATATTTGAATTATTTTTAAATTAAACTCATGGCCTTTTTTTAAAGAAAATACGCGGTTTCCTTTACCCGTAAATCTGACGAGTCTCCATAAAGATAGATATACAAAAATCGTCCGTAAATCTAGTGTTAACTTCTTAACATACAATGACGAGTTAGACTCGTCATTTATTTCAAGACCCTTCTTTGACTTTGCTAAGTATTTCTCTCCATTATATGTCAAAAGATAAGTTTTATGAATTAATCTTATCGATAAAAATCCAATATTTAAAAAAAATGTATTCTTTTCCCACTTTCCATTCTCTAGTTTAAATTAACGAAATAAAATAGTATTTTTCACTCGCATCATGTGTGTTTAATTTGTAAGTCAAGGGGTTAATAAAAATTCCAGAAGAAGCATAAATTTGTCTCGTCCGTGAAGCGTTAAATTATTTTCAGAATGGAATCATAGCGGCTGGGGGTAATCGAATCGACTTGGAATGCAGGTTGAAGAAAAGCCTGAGAACCCCTGGATGATATGCAGTACGTAGTTTAAACACGAAGTACCCGGTGTTACTCAGCCGTCAATAATGCATGGAATTATCGAGATAGCAGATAGCTATCTAGGCATAGCGACTGGCAGGGATTCGGCAGGCTTCGTGAAATCGTGTCTTCGAACCGGATAACTGTATTCCATTATCATAAGAAAGAAGGGTAGCGGAATACTTTTACACGCGGTCTAGTAGATCAGAGATAACATTAAACAATACGGATTTATCGTCTTACAGCGCGTTATGCAATACTTGTAGCACTTCGCTCGGACCTTTGCAGGCTTCCTTGATACGAGTACACCCCTTTTCCCTTCGCGTATCGCGCTTCCCTGTAACAGAGCACCTTTGTCTTCTTCTGCGTTAGTTCAATCCCTTTGCGCCTCTAAATAGACACTTTTTCAAACGCCAAAAATAATTCGTCTTTCGCCCCCACCTCGTCTTTTCAGTTCCGACTTGGCACAGCTTGCCAGCTACTCGGCCCACCGCCTTCTAGGATCACGTTTCCTTTTCGGACAATGCACCGGAAGTTTCGGTCGGGCCACTGTCCTCTTCGTATCACGTTCTTCTCACCTTCCAGACCTCCTCGCCTACCGAAACGATTTCACCGCGCAATTTCGTATGCCACACGATCGAAGCTTCTGTTTTACGTCTGCCAGGCGAATTTCTGCGCGAATTTTTAATCCACGAATTATTCTAATCTATTAACCAGTTAACCCATTGACTGCCAATTATGAGGTATCTCGTGGTGGGTTGTAATTGATCATAAGTTGACGGCATAAGTTTGAGATAGGAATTATTAAAAATGGTAAATGCCACTTTTGCGCTATGTTTGAAGCTAAATGTTATTGGACTTTTTGGAATTCCTTTAAAATAATATCCTGACGGCCAAAACAAGACGCTCTAAATTTTCCGTGGCAGTGAATTAACTGTAGCGCTTCCTTTTGAAAACGGGCACTTATATGCGTCGCGGAAATCGAACGATGACGAATACACTCGTCAATCACAGAGTAAGTGTCAGCTGTTAAAAAATATTGGATTAACACTAGATTTACGGGACCCGTCAATTTGACGGGTGAGTTGCTCCAATTATACAATATTAATAAATTTAATCAACTTATATTAAGTTTGTTAATATCGTAATTATTTTTAAATTAAACTCATGGTCTTATTTTTTAAGAAAATACGTAGTTTTCTTTACCCGTAAATCTGACAGATCTCCATAAAGAGAGATATTCAAAAACATTCGTAAACCTAGTGTTAAAAAGATGGGTTCATTTTATAAAATTGCCAATAAAATAACTGTTCGTTAGGCAGCGCGGTATCGGATCATTTGTATAATGCCAGCACATGGTTCTAACATCAAAAAATTGGCATTTATACCATTCAATAGTTAGGTAACTTCGGGCCAGCACCCATCAATGGTTTCAGCGCGTGTTCAGCGTCACGCATTTGTCCCATGGCCGACCATCCCTGAAGAAACCCCATCATAAATCTGCTTTCCGACTTTTACTTTTGCCCCTTTTACGCTACATCTAAAAACCGTTATCATCGCTCATAAATAAATTCGTTATGCGAATTGATACGCTGTTTCAGCTGGTGCACACGGAGACGCATGAGTTCGTTTCAAATTTTTCATATTTTTTATTTGTTTGTTTTGTTTCGGTCTGGCCTCGAAATATTCTAAACGTCTTGAAACTTGAGAATATGTTTCGCTTCTCACAAAAATTACAATTTAAATAGTCAATGGTCACTACTTTTTACGCATGACGAGTGTACTCGTCAATCACAGTTAAATGGTTAAAGGATACATCAGGGGTAATCAGATGCAGTGATATAGCTAGGTTAGAGAAAATCGCGAGCATTTCAAGATATATTAAAAACTCTTAGTTTACTAATTACGTAGAAACTTATTAATCGAGTGATGCAAATTCCCGGGTTGCACAAGTCGAGTAATCGTCGGGAAATAAAATTATTTCACGCGAAAAATGCCACTTGGGGCGAACCACACCCTTCACCACTCCTTAATTACACCGGTAATTACACGATAGGATAATAATATTGCAATTTCTATCATATTTCCGTGCTACCGATGTTTCTCATCCCTCGTCCGATATCTAATTAGTCTCGCAAGGATCTTCCGGAATAAGAACTTAAAATACCCTAAAATACTCTCCATGTTTTACAGTCTCTTTATCGTAAACGAGTCTCTGTTTGCCAGAGGCAATTGGCTGCTTAAAATTTTCGCGTAAGGTCTGCAATCATTGTTGCAAACTGCACCGGCAACAAAATCCATCCAGACGGCACCGTGACCTATCTGTCACTGCCGATAAACGATACTCGCGCGATTTCATTCAACGCTCTGGTTCGAGGCTGTAAATAATCTCGTTGGACGAACGCCGGCGTGCAGAGGCGGCGAGAAAAGAAAGAAAAAGGAGGAAAGGGGGTGAAAGCTGCGTGACGAGACTAGACGTCGAGGTGACTCGAGGTTTTCAGCCAGGGAGAAAAGCACCGAGCACTTTGTCCTCGAAAATAATGAGATGTGTGTCTAGCGGACCTTGGGAAAACGAAGCAGAGGATGAAGAACGCGGTGGAACTCGTGTTACGAATCATCCGGATCCCCTTGAACGGGCTTTTTTCTTCCACCCGGCATTCCTCGTGATCCCTCGCCGAGGTGTTTCGTTACCCTGACGTTGCAGCTCGAATTTCTCCTCTCTCTCTCTCTCTCTCTCTTGAATTCTTTTTCCCTTCGCCGAAGTTTCCTCGCAGCGGCGAATGTCTCAAGCTAGACCAGCGTTTCCTGCTTTCCTAGCTAGTAAATCGATGAAGTCGAGATATTCCAGGGAAATACCCGCTCCGCCGATATTTACCCTACGACAGGCTAATGGATTTCTTCATTACGGTAATAGTGGTCGCCTCCCCTGGGATCAGAGGTGGAAGGCAGGGATAATAAAGTGAAAAGCTACTCGGCTGGCCGGATTTAAAACCGCTTTTCCGCCACTTTTCGTTGCTTCTCTAACAGACTGCGAGTGAATCTCCTTTCCACCGATTTTCGGCTAATTTTCTAATCCTCCGTGGTTTTGCAAAATGGAAGCGATGCGCGAGATTTACGTACAACCGAAATCATCCGCGTAGACAAGAGGCCAAGCGATAACGCTGAACACAGAATTTCTAATCAAAAGTTTGAAAATAATCATTTAACGCTAGGATTATCTCGTAAGCATAGGTAATAGTAATTTTAGAGGTAAACCCTAAAAATCTTGTTCTTATTTACATATGTATATCCTCGCAATTTCGAGAAAGTAGGGTAGAATTAAGAACTAATGAGAATTGACGATGAGATTAGTAAAACTTGACGATTTATTGTCCCTCACGGACATCGAAGAATCTTCGATTAAATGCACTCGACGATTTTTTGGCTACAGAAGAATAGAAATTTACAGATTTTCTGCTATAAAATTGACATTATTTTTTTAAGTAGTAAACAAAGAATCGTGTGATAATTAACACGTAAAATTATTCGATTTCGATATCTCGCATATCGTTATATTATCTTTAAATTTCATAGATTAATATGAATCCTCAAAATTTGTCGGTGACCTCTCGAGTGCGAAAAAGTTAAAATGCATCTGTAGACGCAAAGCTCTTGGAACTATTTACCTTCCTCCATTCGTATTTATTCGTAAATGCATTAACACCGAAGTTATCATCTGGAACGATCGCGTGGTGCGTCCTGCACACGACGAATAATTAAAATAAATAGCTTGGGACGGAATAAAAATGAACGAAACGGGTGAAAAAGTCTCGAACCGTTTCGACTGCACCTGCATGGCTAGTCGGATTATTTCGCGAAAACGATTCACGTGCTGGAGCGTTACGTCAGGAAGATGATCTTCCGCCAACGTGGCCGGTTAGTCCTCGAGCATTGTTGCGAACCGGAAATCGACCGAGCACGGAGGTCGAGGTTTTCTCGTGTTACAAAGCCACGGCTACGTTGCACGGTGGCGTCGCGTTCTTCGAGTCAGGTGCACGAAAATAAAAGCGCCGAGACGCCAGACACTCCGTCATCCAACACCGGAAACCGCCGATTTGCATATCCATCTTCGACCGCGTCTCTCCCCATCGCCGATCCCCCGTTTTCCCGAGGATCTCCCGACGAATCGGCAGTTCGTTTGAGTACTCGTGCTCGTTGGTATTCGCGGCGAGTGAAATTCCGTCGTTGGAAACGCGGCGGAACGCGGGTCAAGGAACTACGGTTAGAAGAAAACCCTTTGAATAATTAAAGAAGGGCATTACAGTCAGGTGAGCGCTCGTTGCACCGGTGCAACGGTGCAACAGACTCACTGTCGTCCAGAGTTCCGATCGATTTCCCAGTCATTGACCCCCAGCACGATTATGCTAATACCTTGTCGCGAGTTTCTATCGCAATCTCCTATAACGACATCCACATCCGCCACTTCAGCCTGTCTTTTTCGCTCGAATTTCTTCCTCTTACTTTCTTTCTTTCTTCCCTTCTCCTCTACGGCCGCTCTTCCAGCGAGATTCCGCAGACGTAGGATTAAAATTCGTCTCCCCAGGGATGAAACATCGCCGTTCGCCTGAAATTTCTCGGGGAAAACTTGCGGGAAAAAAGAGAGTTTGCTCATTCGCCACACGTCCCAGCCACTTTTTCCACTCGCGTGTGTCGCCCGTGTTACCGCGCTCCTCGTAACTCTCGAGATAATGGATATTTGTATCGTTTCTTCTCCTTCTTCCCTCATTCGCTCCATCCTGTCCCGCCGTACCCCGACTTTCCGAAAGCCGAGTCGCTTGACAAATTGGCGAGTGGTTCGGAAACCTGCCGGTGTGTAATCTGTTAGGTAAGATCGCAATGAAATCCATTTCGCCGACGAAAAGGAGTAGATCGAGGTTAAATGAAATTCACTCCCGAGATGCTTCAACGATACCCGTTCCGAGACGGGGATTTTTAATTCGGCGAAACCACTCGGTATTAAACTTCGTGGAATAACTCGGCAAATCGTTGGCGATGATAAAGGATTTTTCTAACGAGAAAATATCGGTAACCGCGACGAGGGATAGGTCGGGTGTTTTCTTTTTCTTCGGGAATCGAGGGAAGAGGAGCATTTTATTCGCGTACGATCGCAAATTCGCACGAAGTAGGCTCGTTACGGATAGCAATCTTCCAATGAAAACACGCGTACATTCCCCCAGGAACGATTGCAAGAATAAGTGGTTCGTTCCCCTGCGTCAAACTCGCGTATAAAAGCGTTAACGACGATCTTTCTGTTCGCTATTATCGCTCGCTATCACTCGCTAGCCCTGTCCCACAGTTCGCAGAATTGATCCACAACGACCTCCGGTTGATTGGCCGGCTGTACGGCTGAATGTGAAATTTCCGCGGCTTCTAGTCGCTCCGGAAAAATATACGCGCTGTTTTCCCCGCCAGTTGTTTTTATCCTTCCCCGTGGTCGGGTCATTTTTCCGCGCGAATTTTCGCGATAGAACCCACCGCTCTGGAAACTTTCGTTGCGAGCAATTAAGCCCCTGGTTCGAGCCGGAAACGCGAATTGAAATCAACTAGCTGCGGCACGAGAAGGGGGTGAGCTCCTCGAGCCACGAATCACCCCATTTCGCGGCTCTCTCGTCGATAGAATTCGCCCTTCTCTCCGAGCTATCTCATTTTTCTCAATTTCTTTCAGCGTTATACTCTTCCCCGGAGAAATTTATTTATTTCGAAAATTTAACGCGGATCTATGCAGAATAAAACACCCGTGAATTATGTTTATTCCAACATCGAATTTTTCGGCCACGCTAAAATTTTGCAAAGAATACAAATCGCGCAGTACGATAGTAGAGTATTAGGAAAAAATAATAATCGTTGCCTTGAAAAGGAAATATTTTATCAAAGGATATATCGACGCTTGAAAGTCATTGGCGTTATTTTTCCCATAAATGTACATTTGAACAATAATTTTCGAGTATAGGAACTCTGGGCGCTGAAAAGTCATTTCCGAATATATTCGCCAACGTGAAAAAGCATCGAGCCACTTTGATCCATAATAAACGACGCTATTGTATCGTGCTACCATAAAATGTCATCGAAAATCCGCTATTATTTATTAACCAATTCGATAATGCGTAAAAACGGACCATTTTCCGCACGGCTGTCCGTTGAACAATTTTCGCGTGTGCCATAAAAAAGCATCGCTTGTTGAAAACGGATTTTCTATCGAAAATAGGAACGTGGTAAATAATTCGAGGCTGCACTATTGATCCGTTCTGACGAAAAATAACACGAGAAATCCTGTGTTATTTATATAAACGCGGAGCTCGGGCCGCTCCTAAGCTCTCTTGCTGGATGTCGAGCGAGATATGCGAAATGTTAGATACGAAACAGTTATCAAAGTCTCGCTGCGATATAGCAGACTCGAACGACGGGTACAGTTAGACTCGAATGCATGCCGTTAAACCGTTCCATGCAGCTTTTGCGGAGACGACCGCGATAAATCCGTCGATGCACGTGAATTCGCGTGATTCTCCGATGCGGCAAGGAACCTGCACCAGAAACTTGCGATGCACCGCGTTTAGTAACTAGCTCCGACCTACCAAACTGGGCTCCTCTTCGCGTGAGAACTGCTCGTGGCAATTTCCACCATCGATCCCCGATAACTACTCGTCTCGCGATTTTCTATTCCGATTACCACTACATCCGGCCAAAATAAGGAAAGGGAATTCCTGTAAATTTCCAACGAAACTGCAGAAACTTTAATAAGACGTCGAGATAACAAGCACTGCAGGTACTGCTGCAGGTACCGCGAGACGGAAAATATTTTTCTCTTTCTTCCTTATTTTTTAAATCAACTTTTTCGTGGAATGACGACGAGGGGATAGGAAGATAGAACGTTCCATTAACCCATTGATTATCACGACGGACATTCGTGACCGGAATTTGTGTCCTCAGTGGGGCCACGATGGCCGTCAGTGCGACAATTGTTTGGGTCAGTAGAATAACACGAATATCGTCGACTAGGATGTTTAGATCTTGTTATAAAACAGATTGGAAAGAAAGGACACGTTTCCTCGTTGCAAATTTTCAAACGTTAACCCTTTTAGTGCCGAGACGGACGAATTTATTTAGGTTTGGGAAAAGCTCGTAAGAACCAAACCACGAATGATATTTAAAAGATTCGAAATGCAACGTATTACGGAAGAAATAAAGAATAATTGTATAAATAATAATAATGTAATGCCAATTGTATTTCAATATTTACTGAAAATCATACGAATAACGTCGATATAAAACAAGACGAAGAACGTAGAAACAAGCTCCTCTTCTGCAAACAATATTTGCACATAAGAATAATAATCGTTTGATCACAGTTTTATGTAAGTCACGTAGTATGAAGTATAAGTATTTCATTTCCAATCACTTTTAATAAAATAACCGATATCGGTTCTGAAAGCGAAAGGATAATTGAGATTCTACTTTATGGCTGCGGCATAGAATATAACAAAGAATTAAACCCAAAAACAATTTTTTAAATTCTTTTGCAATGAAATTAGACCGTTTATAACGTTTTATAAATTTATTTGAACTCTGTATATATATCCTCGTTGACACTTTTGGCAAGTACCATAGAACGACGATATCGACACTAAAAGAATGAAAACACCGTTTGATATCGGTAATTTTCGTCGTCTCGCGAATATAATAATCTGTGTTGCTAGGAAAACGATTAGAGAAGGTAGCGGGAAATCGGTCTGACGCGAAACATATCGCGGAAAATGAATAGTACAGTGCGCTACAAGGATACCTTATCGTGTAAAGCCGGCATAGTAATATTGGCGGTGTAAAAAGGAACGGATCGTGCGGAAGAAATAAACGGTTCGATCCGTTAGGAAGGATTACTCGGTTGGCTTATGTGTGCCCTCCAGGAAGACCGCTGCATGGCGCAGGAGAAAATCAATGCAGCGGTCCAGGGGTCTTAATCCAACGCGACCGGTCATCGACGTTTGATCCATTTTTCCCAGGAGTAACTAGGAAATAAATTTCACCCCTCCGGCCTCGTTACGTTCACCCTTCGACCTGGCAACCCTTCCTCCTGACCTACGTTCTACATCCGCCCGTGTCCTCGTTTTCCCAGTTGTTCTCGCCCCAAAAACCGGGCTATCGGGGTTGCAGATGGAAAATATGCTCTTTAACGTCTGCTCCGCGCTCTTCCTCTCCTCTCTTCTTCTTCCGATTGTTCCTTCCTCTCGCGTTCCACTCTTTCCCTCCATTTTCTCCGTCTCTTCTCTGCCTTGCCTCCTTTTCTTCCCGTTCAATGACGCGAAGCTTTTAACCGAGCACCCCGTCAAGAATGATGGAAATATTGGAGAGAATCTCGCCGAGATGGATCGACGCTTAGGCTCTATGAACCAACCGTGGCAATGGTCCTTTCTGTTGCAGGAATGTTCACAGTCGTGGACGGAACGCCGACCTTTCAGTACAGTTTGTCCTCGTGGAAGATCATCGCCACGCATTACGGTGGATTAGCCGGTCTAACCTTGGTCGGACTCCTGCTGGCCGCCATTTTGCCCTGCGTCGGCTTTTTATTCTGTTGCTGCAGGTGCGCTGGCCATTGCGGTGCCAGGAATCAACCGTTCGATAAGAAGCACGATCATTGTAGGAAAGTGATGCTGAGCATGGTGCTCATGGCGGTCGCTACCATTATACTGTGAGCATAACTTCCTCCCTTTTCTTCTTTCCTTCCGTGTCTCGTATTTTTCATCGCTGCCCGATAACGAATATCCGGGCAGGCTCGCGTCCGGGATCGATAATTATCGAGCATCGAGTATTTCGGTTAATCGTCGACCCAAATAGCCTGCAAATAGCCTGCTCCTCCTCGAACGATATTTTTTCTCGTTAATTTCTCTGGAATACGGCGGAGCGAAATTTCTCTTTGTGCTCGGACCGGTATCGCTGATATCCGTCCCGATGGAGGACTCGAACAAATATCCGTGTCGGTAAATAACTGGTTGATAATGAGATTTATTCGAACGAGGAGCGAGTAGCAGAACGAGTGCAATCGAGAGAGCAGTCTATCCGATTCGTTTGTATCTTCTGAAAGATCGGCATGGCGAATGTGACTTGCAGGTTCGGCGTGGTCTGCGCATTCGTGACCAACGAGTACATGCAAGACGGGACCAAGGAACTACCAAATAACATGAGGGTCAGCCTGAAAGACGTGAAGCTGTATCTGAGCAGCACGAAGGAGGAGATCAATTACAGCCTCAAGACTAATTTCGACGAGCTGGAAATTAATCTGAACAACATCCTCCAGGCCAGCGGCAGAATCGTCACCGAGCAGCTCGCGGAGTACTCCCACGCGGTCTCGTTGACTAATCTAAGCGACATTGTCGCCGGCTTGGAGTCCATTAAGGAGGATCTCAAGATCATGCATACGATCACCCGTGATTTAAGGACGAATGCTAGTCAGCTGGACATCGGTATGTCGCTTGTTTTCACGCCCGATCTGTCCATCTAAAAATCAGTCAGAGCTGAACTAATACGCTCGTACGGAAATTTCGATGTCGATACGAGCTTGCGGAGATTTCACGCGGCAAATGCTGTTTGTATTGCAGTTGTACGAGGCGTTAAGAACAATCTCCTCCACACTCTCGCGGCTTGCAAGACCCAAAATTGCAAGCGGGTGCTGCACGATTACAACGTGAATCAGATGTCGGTTCAAGTGGACTTCGACAAGGTATTTCTGCTCTTTTCATTCTCTCCTGTATCATCGCTACCGTCAGCGATCTAATCTTCTTTCTCTTTTACATGCATGCAGTACATGGACCGATACTTCCCGAAGGTATGATTTTACTCTTCATCTATTGTTAATACTCCTTTGGTTTCTCGCGTTGATGATCCGCGACAGAAGTTGCGTCTGCATCTTTCGTTCCTTTATTTTCTCGTTTCTCGGTTCCGCTGGTTCTGTAAGTTTATGGGAGGAGAAAAACGAGATCGTATCGTTTGGATATTAGATATTATCCAGTAGACCAACGGAGATTCGGCAACCTTCTTCTGCCACTATTCTTTCGATTTCTAATTACGAGACAGCAGGGTCGCGCGTTATCCTTATTTTATCCTTAATTCTTCGCGGACGTTCAGCCGTTGGTTTACGAGCAGAATTATTGTGTATACTTATCTGATTCCATGCTTACCACCAAATAGCTTCAGTCTGTAAGTCATAAGCTAAAGCATGTAAACTTTTCATTCTGTGTTCCGTTCATTAATATGTGTATATCGTTCATCTAGATCTTATCTCTGTTAAGTGTAACGTTCACAGTGATCTGATAAATCTTACCACCCCTTCGTTCAACTCGATCTCGAGGCAAGGGGGAGGTTGCATTTCTGCCTGGACAGAATTTCCGTCGTGCGAGAAACGAAAATAGACGCGTAAAATGGAAAAAGAAAAGAGAATCATCGAGAACGAATGAAACTTTTCCTGTATTGCACAGTTTCTCTTGCTCCGTTTCTGAATTGAGATCTGTCGAACACATCTTGGATATACTTTATTTCCAGCCCGAGCACTCTTTGCATTCTGTCAGACTACGACGAAGAGCTTTCCAGAGACTTCGTACGTTTCGGTGCACTTTTCACGACGCACACACGCAAACAAACAAACAAACACACACACACACACCTCCATATTCTCTCTCTATCTATCTCTTATCCATTAACATACGTGGAAACTGTCCACTTAAATAGCAAGCATGATACTTTCCATATCAATGCCTCTAACTGTCCTACATTTTTCACGTTTAATGTTTCATTAAAGCATTATCGTTTTATCTCACGTTTTTTTCCGATAGATGCTGATAATTCGTGCATTCCCAACCACTTATATCGAACGATCACGCATGATTTTTCCAGCTGCCAAACGTCACGTCCGCTCTGCGCAACATCACCATGCTGATGGAGAGCAACATCGTGTCGGAAGTGAGCCAAGGCAAGGAGTCTTTCCTGAAGATTCAGGAGGACATCCAGCACGCTGTGAATCAGACCATACCTATGGTCAGCGCGAGTATCAGGAGAGCCGGGGACTTTCTGGTGATTCTCGCGAAAAACATGACTATGCTCATCGATAGGATAAACGGTGACATAGACAGGTCCTACATGAAAGATCTGGATGTCGCGCAGTCGCACATTGATCAGTATTCGCCGTATAGGTAAGCTAGATCATCGATGTAGATCTCGAAACGCGTTTCTGACCAGCCTGTTTCTCTTCCAGGTATTATCTTGGTCTTGGAATATCCGGGATTCTGTTAATGATCTTCATATGTCTAACCTTCGGCCTGTTCTGCGGCATTTACGGCAAGCGTCCAGACGGTTACGGAGATGACTGCTGCAACAAAGGGTCCGGAGCACGATTTCTCATGATGTAAGCTCAAGATCGTATCGATCAACGGTTCTAGCTCCGTTCGACCGCTCACTTTGTTCCGCGCAATTTGTCCAGGGCTGTTTGGAACATCTTCCTTTTAACGAGCGTTCTGATGGTGATCACCGTGGTGCACATGATCGTCGGTGTTCTGGTTCAGAGAGCAGTCTGCGAGCCGTTGAAGAACCCTCAGGATAACAGGATGTTCGCTTTAGTCGACGAAGTCGTTCAGATCAAGAAAATGCTCTACCCTGACAATCCTAACGCCGATATCAATATGAGCTATATAGTCACGTGAGTGACTTTACACCGTCAGTTATGTTAACCCTTTTGCGGTCCGAATTATATTTCAATTTTGTTACCAGCAGACTTTAAGGCTTTTCAATTTTTTATTTCGAATTTACTTCGACTGAAAAATAGGACAATTTAACACGTTCACTACCGTGGGAGTCATCGGCGCGCCCAGATTGGTAGAAATGTGTAATTTGGACAAAAAATAAATAAAGTCACGTCGTAATCACACTCCAATGCCATCGATGATCATCGTGGCAACTAACGTGTTAAATATGGTTACACGCTGTAATTTATTCGTTGTGTATAATACTTTACATCGTATAATATATCATTGCGGCAGTGAACGTGTTAAATAAATAAAAGAAGAAACAAATTCGATTGTTTCTATTGTTAAGCAAATTCTATTGCTGTACTTTGTAATTTTCAAGTGTATACCTCTTGAAACGATTTCCCGATGTCGAGTCGCACTCGACGTAGGACCGCAACGGGTTAAATGACAGCTCGTCGAGCGATCTAACTGTTTCTGTTTCAACAGACACTGCCATCGGAACGAAACGCTGTATAAAGTACTGAAGCTGGAAAACATTTTCGACGTGGGCACGTTGCGCGAGTATGCCGGTCGATACGACATAAACAACACTATCCAGCAGCTACGTCGCAAGATCAGTCTTTCACCGGGTGTAGTGATCCTGAGGGAGAGTGCAAAGTCGAAGCTGCACGATCTCGCGCGAAGCGGCCTCAGCGATATCAAGTTTTATCAATACATGGAGATTCTCGCGGATAATATCACGAACATCAACCTGGAACATCTGGCGAATCAACTGTTGGACGTAACGGCTGAATTACCCGACGGACAGGACGACATTCGTCACAGTTTGAAGAAGAACGCACTGGATCTGGCGTATTTTCACGATCAGTTGGTCAGACCTATGACCATGCTCAGCGAACAGTTAGTCACGAGAGCTATGGCGCTCGAGGAGAAAATAAGGTTCAACCACAGTTCCATGGCGGAAGCCATTCACGATCTCGTCGACGAAGTCACAAAGGCGCAGCAATTCTTGAACAAAGACGGGCCAGAATTCGTACAGCAAGTAAGTTTCGTACGCTGGTTCGTTGATTTCAATCAACAATCACCGATACATATCCGTCTCTGACGGATGAAATAAAATCACGACACGGTGGCCCTTGATTGCAGCTGGCAACCAAATTTGGGAACGCTTTCCTTCGTCAAGTCGACGATTTCCTCGATCAGGTTACCGATAACGCGCTGTTCAAGGTAGGCAAATGTGGTCCCGTTTCGAATGCGTACGACGCCGCACTAGTCGCAGGATGCAACAAGATTTTAGACCCATTTGTAAGTGACAATTTTGTTCTTTATAATCTTTACGATTAAACTGCAGCATCACGATTCCCATTGCTCGTTCGCAGAATGGTTTCTGGGTGAGCGTCGGCTGGTGTTTAATCCTCTTCATCCCGACCATCGTGTTGTGCGTGAAACTGAGCGCGCTCTACCAGAAATCGGATCCCTATCCTGGACCTTTAGTTGAAGCGTAAGTTTCTGCCGTTTTTCTCCCGTTGAGATCCAACGCTATTAAATGTTTCCAAGATATAATTAGTTATCCAGAGCATGCCAATTTGAAGTTCCTAAATTCTCCTTTGTTGTGAAATCGGGATCGTTCGATATCGTTCATAAAATCTAGAAAAAGAAGAAAAGAAATGTAAATTTCAACTCGCTCGTATGATATTTTGTACAAGCTTAGGTGCAACAGATTTTAGGACAGTTCAAAAAGAACGTTTTGAAAAAAGAAATATTTAATCACCCGTTACATTGACTCGGAAACAATCGCTTCTACGATTTCTACGCTAATTTCTGGCCAGCAAATTCTGAGCATCCTTTATGTAGAAAGTGTTGGGCCTTTTGCCTCAGTCTAGTAGTTAATCGAGCTTCCATATTATCCTTAGCATGCATTTACTCGCGCTTGCGATATCTCTTCATTTTCTAGTCGGCATGAATCACCCTACTATTTTGTTTAGCGAATCTAAAAATTGCATCGCCAATTCTCTCAGCACATTTCGGTGCGGATGAATAAACGCGTTAATCCTTGTAAGCGCAGAACGCCGCCTTCGCTTTCAATTTCCGTCTTCTCGGCGCGTCCGTCGGCTACCAACTAATTATCTTATCGCGTCGGTTGTACGTGTCTTCTTTTCCCAAAGAAACGTACTACGGGAGAGAAGAATAATAACGTTTGGCTCGAAAACTGTTCTTCGCGGCGGAGATTCGATTGTCCGATATCCTCGCGAAAATTTCAAATTCGCTTTCCTTTGCCATTGTCTTCCTCGCGATTTGAAATCTCAGCGATTTCCAACTCGCGTCTCGTTCGAAACACCATATCGGACGCTCGAATCTCTTCGTTTTACCATTGCTGTAGTTCATATTAAATTAAAAGTAGCTGTCTAATGTGTGGAATGGTTGTTGGAATCTAACCGCTAACACGCTCCGTTCCAGTGAATATTTGTATGACGCGTACGCAGACAGGGATAACATACCCCTTACTCAGTAAGTATACAACAAGAACAGCCAAAGTTGCTCGCATGCTGGATTATATTGCTCGAATAGTACGTTTGTAAATCCCTAATTAACGCTCTGAACACAACTTAATTGTTCGTTCCACTTAATTGTTCGATCCATTTTACTCCCCGGGCTTAAACATTTTCTTCGCTGTCTTCTAGACACGTTATGCCAAAATTTATTTATTAGATTACTTAGATTTATTATATTCTCTTTGTCTGCATGAAACTTATCGTAGTTTTAACACGATCAGCACTCTAGACAACGTATTGTGGGATCACCGTTATCTCTGTTGCTAAATAATCGCGTAATAAAAGCACGTATACCAAGATCCCGTGATTCACGCGAGATACCTTTAACGCAGATCCTACATTATCGTTTTGGTTACTTAGGTGAAATAGCGTTTAAAATTGATATCGATTAAATTTTCATTTTCCGCTACTCGATCTCTGCCTTTGGCACCTTCTCGACTCACAGAACGAACACGCACAGGTAGTCAGATATATTCTCGGGTCCAGAAGGTGTCGAATCGTTGATGTATTTTAGTACTAACGCTCGTGTATCTTTCTGGAGCTTTGAACTAGCAATCGCGTGAAAAGGGAGCCTTTCTTTCTTTTTCTTTTTTTTTTTTTTTTTTCTCGAACGTACGATATCTGAGTTTAGTGTTATGAAGGCTAGTCCTTGTCGCGTGTCGAGCTATCTAGGATATTAATGATACACTTAACACGCAGAAACAGCTTAGCAAACAGTACACTGATATTTCTCTAACTCGCATGACGAGTGGCGTTCGACCCGCGATTAACTCGACTGAAACGTTCCTTTTCCTTGCAGTGTTCACGACAAGAAATACGTGTCACATAGCAGAGACCCTTACGCAAAGTACGAAAGCTACGATGGTCCCGCGGGTGGATACAGTGAACGGGAAAGAGTGCCGGAAGCGCACCAGAGCACGTCCCACTATCATCACTATTCCAGATACTCTGACGTGGCGCCGAAGTAAGTGTCAGAGCGAATCGTTCGAGATCTATGAACCGAAAACTTCTTAAAGCGAGAGAATTATTCGTAACTCCTGTAAGAAATTTCCCCAAAAGGTAACGTCTCGTTAGCGAGCCACGCTCGGCTGTCAAAGAATCGTACTGTCGCTTTAAGGATTTCTTTTTTCGTTCTACTCATTTCACTCGAATCGTCATTTCGCAATTTCTTGAATGATAAATGGAATGAAAGAAAAAAAAGAGAAATTCCGTTGCCGATTTGGCGAAGCGTAGTAGAACGCATTCTCGGGGGTCGCAGAGACCTCTGGGGGTCGCTTCTCGCGGGTGTCGCGTACAAAGTCGCGCTGTTGAACGATTCTGGATACAGTAGGTCTCTTAAATCGACGATTTCCCTTTCATTTCTCCGGTTCACTAGTTCATCTCTGGTTTATTTTGCAGTTCCACCCCCACGTGGCGAAGCCACGAACATACCGCCCCTTCCAAAACTGAACCTCACAATAAAGTCTTTAGCATATCGGTAGAAACGCAGTAAGTCTTGCAACAATCCTTTCGAAGCGGCCGAACTTTAAAACTCAGCTTTCTGTGACACGTTACGCAATTCTTTCTTTTCTTACCGTCGGCTAGTTTACTCTCGGGTCTTACCTGTATTACTCTCGGGGCCTGATCTTTTTCACCACCGCCGATCTTTCCTTTCGTTCTCTTTTTTCTTTCCAATTTTGATTTCTCGCCTCCTCTTCACCGGTGAGCAGGGTTCCCACTCATCGCGCGATTATTCTTTTCCTCGCTTTCGTTTCTCCGTTTACTTTTCGACGCTCGACTTAATCGAGGATGGGATGAAGTTGCGTAGAGAAACTTGCACGATACTTTATAAGCTCAGGTCGACATTTGAACCTCGGCGAGTTCCGATGTATGCTTGTAAGTACATGTAAGAAATCTAGTGAATGACGAACCACTTAAGAACTCGAATAGCGTTGTTGTGCTCTATCGTAGTTGTAAATCGAACGGACCACGAGGTAACGTCACATCCTGCCGATGTTTCGTCTCGTATTTCGTGTAACGAGTTAACCATAGATAACAGTATCTCATCTTCCCTCGCATCTGATCTACCAGCAACCACAAAAAAAGTATGAACTTGCATGACTTACCCTGTACGATATATCATCGAAAATACGGCATATCTTGGAGGGGTCAAGTAGCTCTACGATCTATCGTTTAAAGCACCTGCTCGACCCATTCAATGTATCACGAATTTGATCTTCCATTTATATCATTCTCTTATTTCGTTCTATCTTTTTTCCCTCGACTCGATTCTAACCACCTTTGTTTCAATTAGCAAAAGGTTCGAGCATATTTCATTAGATTCCAATGCGATCTTCAAGTAAAATGTTATTGATATTTAATATCTGGATGAATTCTAAATACCTATACCTATTTAAGAAAAAGAAAAAAGAAATCTTAAAAGTATCGTTGTAAGGTGCAATGTGTTGTTGGCACCATGCAAGTTATTCTTGATCCCATCCGTACATCTCATGCAACCCCGTTGGTCACGCTTTTTTTCCCGGTTATTTCCAGGTGAGTGGGAACCTTGCGGGGGGGCAACTTCTCGCGTCTCTCGATATGCCTCTGCACGTAAGTCGCAAGACAGATTGTTATCAATTGTGTCTCCGTACTTCGTTTTCCTTTGTTCGTTCTTTTGTTCGACTCGTTTGCGTCGCAAGCAATAGCTTCGCTAGAGCTTTTGCAGGAAAAAGAAAAAAAATAAATAAATAAATTACACGTCAGGTTTTGCGACCACGTTAAAGTAACTAGAGAGAAGAGACTCTATCGGCGTTCGTGCCACACGCCGTCTCCACACCCGGTTCAACCGTGTCTCAGAAGACACGCAGGATTGCAAAAGAGCATGTACGAGTCTGAATTCGAGTCACCTTTTTTTTTCTCCGTTTCTTTTTTTTTTCTTTTTTTTTGTTTACAGGCGATCACACGGTATAAAACATTTACTTTGATTTCGCTTCAGCAGCTTCGTCATTCGTTTGTTCGCTAAAGGCATACGTACGCTATGGCAAAATGATAACTTTCTTCGATGTCCGAGAATACTGTACTTGAAATTTTTTCTTTTTTTTTCTGCTCGTTGTTCCACACGTTTGACGAAGAGTAGAGACTAAGTCGCGTCCGAGCGGTCATTTTTTCGCGATTTCACTGACACCGGCGGATGTCGTTGCAGAAATTGTGACTTCCCTAACGGTGGTCCTCCTGGATACCAGCCAGCCGCAGCGGCTCCACCTCCGCTAAGCACGGAATACGAGCGACCACCTCCCTATTATTATTATCCTGGGCCAGGGTGAGTTTCATCTCCACTTTTCAATCTTTCCGTAAACCGACAACCGTGTTCGTGGATTTCTTCGCGAAACGTTCGTACTTCCCCGATTATTACTCGTATCCCGCCGATATTTCCAACTGGGTACTTGCCAGTGGTACTTGCTGTTCCACGATAAACGTTTTAACGAGTCGCATGGAGGAATTAATAATCGTCGAGGTACGAATTGTAACACTGGATGTGTAAATGATATTTTGATGATGTTTTTCAGGGACACGAATTAGGAAACAAGTGCCGTGGCATGCACAAAGGTAGCGCTGAGTAGCGTGGCTACACACAGTCTCACCCGCAGTTACAAAAGGACGCTCAAAAGGAAAGAGAAATCCGGATGCAAGCGAGACTACGTCTAATTGTAGCGTTCCTGTTTGAGCGTGCCACGGACCGTGCGAACGGCGAAATCAATTAAAGACCAAGTTTGATACAGACTGAGGTAGGCTAAATGGATCCTTCGGCGAGCTGCAAGTAGTGTGATCAATGTGTGCGATTCGTTTCGTTTAGTATTATTTCTAGACATCGTGCTTATCGCGAGAGCAATGTTGCGTTGTGCCGAATACCGTTTCTCCCCCCCCCCCTTTTTCCTTCGTTTTTTTTTCCAACAGCGCTTCAACGTTTTTCGTTACCCTTTCTATCTGTAATACTTGTCCGTTCCCCTCCTTTTGTAAATTACGAGACGAACTGTAATGAAGCGATGATTTACATCGTTTGTGCTATGTTAATCGTTGGACAATCGACTTTTAATACGACTGATATCGTTTACCACCGTTTACTTCGACGTTCAATATTTCTTCCATCAAATGCCATCGTGACCAAGGTCTCCTCTATCATCGACCATCGACTCGTCTTCGAGATTTGCGGCTGTTACTCCGAACTCTGAATCCTGATTCTCGAAGACGCGTCGATCGTCTCCGCGTCGTTGCTCGAGAGGCATTTCTAAGCTTTGCAAGGAAATTTATCTGTGAAACCCTTAGTTTTCCTCTGGCATTTAGTTCCTAATACACAACACACAGGATTGAAATCATCGTCTGCATTAACCAGTATTAATGAAAGTTCATTATCGTGCCTCCCTTGTTGACCCACTGCCGTGCGCTTCTCTTTCACCGAACGACACAGTGATATCTGTCTCAGTTCGGCAAGTAGCGAACGTGTATATAACATTCAGCCGCTTGTGTCTTATGAATTTTCACCGTCTTTTACGTGAATTGCCTACCAAGGAACAACAACTAAGTACACAGAATGATTATGATGACAATGGCCTCGCGCCAACACGTCGGACGAACCGTCGTTAGAACGGAACACGTGCGATCGATTCGAATACGTATCAGCGTTTCTGCGTTTGCTGTATAGAAGTTAGGAAAATGTCTTAACGCGTCGATCCCTCGCGTAGGAACCAATCGATCACTTTCAATTTACTTGTTATCGTATCGACCACGAGTGTTTTTTCTTCGATGCGACTATGTACTCGCGAGATATTATTATATTCGTTTCACCACCGAGCTATGTTCGATCGTGCACATCGAGGGAATCAACATCGAATACCACACGGTGGAAACATCTCGGTTCGTTCGCGAGATTAGATTCGCTTCGAACGAGACTGCCACCCTGAGCGACGTTGCGCAAGCGAAGCACCGGGTTTTCGAATCACGTCGATCGCACAGTTTCCATGAATTATTCGCGAAGATTCTCGGTGCGAGGTTGATACCCGACCAACGATTTTTCGCGATCTCGAGCATTCAACAACGCCATATTTAAATGCCAAACGACATTCTTTAACCGTGGACCGCGGAGTTCGAACGTGCACGGTGCTGGTTGGAACTCTACGGTCCACTCGTCCTCGATCTTGCTGGATCGTTCGTAGGTATAAGAGTATCCAAGAGACCGATTTCCGCCACGACGCGTATCGGAAACCGTCGGCTTCCACTCCGGTGACGGAAGTCCGTTTCGCCGCAAGATCGTCGCTGCAAAATATTCTATGTACATGGTTCTTTAAGTAGACGTTTTTTCTTACTATTAAACTTTACCCTGTAATTTACCGATCTAAGCTCCTAGAGGGATATTTCCGGGTCGCATAGAAGTTGTACGTTTATGCTGTGTCTACGCGACGCGCGAATATCCCGGTGAACAGATGCAACATCCGTGCAGTATTTCGATAAGTAAAGTGCGAACGTTTTAAGAACGACTGTGTTTCTTTCCACGTTACAGACTGCTTAGGAAACGTCGGAACTTCCCGCCATTTGAAAGGCTCTCGAAAGCTGTAGCACGATTAGGGAAATGAACTCCTTGCAGTCCGGTGATTACGCTTCATCTAGGAATATAAGGAAAGCGAGAAATATGTCGAACATCTAGTTTTTAAACCGAAAATTAATGTACAAGCTCAGTCTACAGACGACTGCAACGGGTTAAGGAAACGTTAAGCGTTCCGAATTTTGAATTTAGATACTTTTTAGGAATTGAAGTACAGGCTCGGTACAAGTTCACGGGGGGTAGAGCCACGGATCTGAATTGGACTTGTACCGGTCGATGTCTGCGTCTCTCGTTCGTAGATCGAAGTTCGATGACGTTTCGAAGTGCTTCTCATCGGACTCCCGTGATCCAATGAATTTCTGTACAGCGAGAAAGCATCGGGATGTTGCATTGTCCGTAGAGAACCTGTTTCACATAGCCGTTGCCATTGCGAGCAGCGAGTTTTAACGTTAACATTGTACGGTAGATTACGCCGCCCATGCAAACGGTCTCTGATCGACCGTTTTGCAGACTGCCAAAAAAAGAAAAAAAAAAATACGAAAAAAAAAAGCGTAAAAAAAAATCGAATACTTTTTCCTCGTACGTTGTATGAAGGCGTGAGATGGTGGGAGCACAAAATCATTAGTCTTTTTAAACGATGACTATAGGAAGGGCGTATGTGAGGATCGCGTGAAAGGCAAACCATACCTCTGAATGATTGTCCAATAAAAATGGAAAGAAGGGAGAACGAGATGGGGAAGTTGGCGAGAGGAGAACACGATTTTCCGCTCTATCATTACTGTATTTACATACACATTTAGCATAGTGGAAAGTAAGCTACGTTTTTAGCGTAATATCGACGGAAACACAGATATCAATCGTTGTTGTATGTATGGGAAATCGAGGAACCGTGATGTGTTTTTCTCTCTTTTTTTTCTTCATTCTTTCTTTTTTTTTTTTTTTTTTTTTTTTTCTTGAGGGACGTTAAGAAAGGAACACGTAATAATCGATTGATGTGTGGACTCGGAAAACTATTTTATCCGGTGGACTATATTAGCCATGTCTCGTGAAATGAAAAAAAAAACGAGCCGGAGAACGAGTGCCGTGCGAAAATTCGTGCGAATCGCACGAATGATGAAAAAATTACTATTGTCGCGTGCCGTTGAAAGGCACCGCGGAAACCATTTTTTTGGTGCTATTTTTATATGGATAAACGTAGCGACGATTTGATATCGGGCACTCCTTCTCTACATTTTGGAACACGTCGCGTAAAGTGTTAAAGACATGGGGTCTTTCGACCGTTGCGGAAAAAAAAAGAAAAAAAAAAAAATAACGAGGAACACTCTTTTTACTGCCTTCTAGGTAAAACCACTGAGTATAAGTTGAGATTTTCTATGACTCTCGGGGTTGATCCATTTCTCGGTAGTCGAGGCTTTCTCTCGTTCAACGTGTCGAACATCGCGAGAATCGAACCTCAGCAATACCTTAGCGTAATTGACAGTAAAAGTTATCCCAGTCGGGGCTAACTTTCTCTCCCAGAAGTCTCGAGAGAATAAAACAAACGTGAATATTTCGATGTCGAGTAAATGTAGTTTCCTAAACAGTACCAAGAAACCTTGAAAGCGCCGGCATGATCTTGCACGTGAAAGCACCGACTATCGACAGGCGACACGCGAGTTTTAAACGATTTATTATGTTATTAAAGATATTTATATTTTGAAAGGGTATCGTTCAAGAGTTTCCTTGCATTTTTCTTGTCTGCTCAATATCTTCGG
Organism: Euglossa dilemma; assembly: GCA_002201625.1. Taxonomy (NCBI): domain Eukaryota; kingdom Metazoa; phylum Arthropoda; class Insecta; order Hymenoptera; family Apidae; genus Euglossa; species Euglossa dilemma. Next base: position 235,785 of record NIJG01000018.1, on the reverse strand, counting down.
GATACCTGCGACACGTTCAAGCTGGGTATTCCTCTTCGTTTTTCTTTTGCTGAACTTCAGCAGCCATTCCATCGGAATGGTTTTCTGGAAAATCACGCGGAGAATCGGAACATGTCTCCCGATTTCCCGTGAGTTTCCAAAAAATTCATTTCGTTTCGAAGAATGTCGAATTTTCGATCGGAGATGTGCAAGTATGCGAATGTGGTGTATGCCATCGACTATGGTGTTTTTACGATTCACCGATTGTGTTTGTTAAAATTAATTATTATTGCTATGACAATTATTATTATTATTATTATTATTATATTATTATTATTATAAAATGAGTGTATCACAGTTTAAATATATCTATTTTATATTAAATCATCAACGCCATGAGTTAATTCTTTGTCGAGGTTCTCGACACGGATTTTTCAGGTACACGTATACACTCTTATTGTAAATTGGTGTTACATACTTCGACACGCTTGTATAATGCATTAACATTCCCCGGATGTTGAGCGTGTAAGATAAGGCTACGTTTACATGTTTAACGATAACTATCAGGCTATATCCACTCGATTAATATCATCAGCAGTTAATCCTGTTATCTTTTCCCCATTTGCGCATCACTCGGATAATCTGCTCCACTTGTGAGTTCGACGTGTTCTTCAAAAGTTGTATAATTTCAGGTAACAACTCTCTAAACACATTAAGCGCGAATTATCATCGGCGAATAGATATCAACAGATTATAAGAGAATAAAAGTTTGTTCACCTCGGTTGCTTTTCAGCCACGATGTACTGAAAGGTGCCGCAACAAGCACCACGCTTCCCTTCCCAATTTTCCGGGCTTGGATCCATTCTCTCCAGCATGTCGAACGCCTTAGCAGCGTACCAAAATTCGCCGACCTTGTAGCAATCGTTGGCTATCAGTTGAAGCAGGTTGAACGACTCCGTGGTCGTGTCCATCTTCAGATACAACTCCCAGGCCAACTGAGGTTTCTTGTTCATTATGTCTGTCCCGGAATAAAAGAAATATGGAAGTGGACCAATCGATTCCGTTTGATATTCGACGTCGTATCTAGACCACTTACAACAATGCGCCAGAAGGCTAATGTAAATGTAATCGTTCTTGTATTTCTCGTTTCGTATATTTAGGAACGCCTCCTCCGCCTCTTTGAAGTGGCCCCCAGCAGTCTGTGCCTGGGCATAATTGAAGTTGAAGTTGTCCTCGTTGGAGAAGTACGTCTTGATCGAATTCAAGACGTACAGAACCTCCTCGAACTGACGGTAAAGGAAGAAGCAAGAGGCCATGCATTGTCTGCCAGGTGTGGTATCGCATTCTGACACCGAGGAGCCCACTAATTGGAAATATTGTTGCGCCGTTTTCACGTTGTCGCGCTGAAAGCAAACTTTGTTAATTCGTTTATTCGCTTTCCAGGTGTTCGATCCTGCGGCAACTCACGGAATTCGTTTCTTGCCCCAATACTGCGTTCACTATCCCCTTTAAGATATACTCCTGAGGCACAGTTGGCTCAACGTCCTTGATTAACTCGAATGCTTCTCGCACGTCGTCTTGCTTCAAGTAATAAATCACTAGGTTCAGCCTAGCTTCTGGTATAACGTCCACCAAATTCGGCAAAATTTGCAGTGCCCCTTCGCCACCTTTGAATACCTAAAACATCCGTATATGTTTCTACTCCGGAGATTACGCGATTGTAAAAAGATGTACAAACGTTACAGACCACCATGTTGTGACGTATAAGATCGTGACTGAAGCTGAAGGAGCTGGACATCTTCTCTACCAGTTGCTTCATCACATTTTGCGCGGCATTACCGTTGTACAACCGGAAGTGGTTGCACGCCTTCAAGTTTATGGCGATTGCACTGTCGGGATACTTCTGCAGATAAACTTGGAGAACTTCCTGGGCCACTTCGTAGTAGTCCAGTTTGTAATAGCACAGGGCAACGTACACGTTCAGCGCGAAGTAATCTCTGCGAAAAGAACGTATCGGGTAAAAGAGTTTGAAGAATGAACGGCGAAATTATGCGAATGGCGAGAACGAAGGGAGAAGGAAGGAGGAGGGTGGCGGGTACCTGGAACCTTTCAATTCTTGGATCAAACATATATCTGAATTTTTATCGCTGCGATTTTCCTCGACGTTACTCGAGTCGTCGCTATCAAAGTCCCTGAAGAATATGTTCGTGTAATAATATCAAAATTTTGTTTATCAAACGAAATGAATGCAGTTAGGCGACAACCTGTTCTCCAGCAAGATCTTTTTATAAACGTCGATAGCCTCCTGGTAGTGTGCTCTGAGATAATGGATAGAGGCCAGGCTAAGTTGATCCTCTATTATGTCCTCCAACATGTGATTGTACTCCATTAATTTCGCCTCGTTGCCAACTTTAAAAGCCAGGTGAAACAAAAGCCTGTTCTTCAGCTTGCTGTACGGTGCATCTTCCAGAATGCTTTGCGACTCAGGGTACATGCCGAGGTAGAAGTAACAGCATGCCAAATTCGTCGAGTAATCCGCCGGTGTGTGCTCCTTTTTCCTCAGGTTCTCGTAAATCGTAGCCGCGCGTTTGTAGTCGCCGAGATGAAAAGCACAGTAACCCATCCATAGTTCGGAGTTTAGGCTACTCTCTGTGGCGTTGTTGAATTCCAGAAGAGTCAAGGCACCTGTATAATCGCGCTTCTCCAGGAACTCCTCCAATTTTGGGATCCTCTTGTCCGATGCAGACTTCTTCGCACCTTCGGAAGAAGCTGGCTTGGCTCTCGACAGTATCTGTTGTGCAAGTTTTCGTAGGAAATATTAATATCTTATCACTTGGAACGAGACGACAGCATGGTATATCGAAATAGAAATAGTACGAAAGGCTGTACGTGCGAGAAATATTTTTTAAAATGCCGCTAAACCGTGTATATTTAAGGAGAAAGAAAATACGATGCACAGTGCGATGTTTACCATTTTCGATCACCGTTGCTAATAGATACATAAATTTATCGATTACCTTTAGATCGTAAAAGGGAATAGGAACATCGCCATGTTAGTTTAGCTTAGGCAATAGTATTTCGGGAAGCGGTTTATTTAATCGAGAAGTAAATTTTTTAACTCGGAAATTTTTCTCGCCAATTTAAATATTTGAAATTAAATTTTCTGGTTTGGCTACCTCTAGATGTCAGTTCAGTAGCAATAAAATTTCAGCCCTTTTGCTGGAGAGTTAAATGGTCTTTATTTTTTCTTTATTTCTAAAGTAGTATTTATATAGGAAATTGAAGTTTACAATGTTAACATTATTATTTAGCTTAAGTACTAATATTTTGTATACAAAAGACGTTCAAGCACTCCGAGAGTCTGTAGTTCGTTAGATTGCATAGAATTGGAAGGAATTTTAGCTGAGCGAATTTGTTGTTAAAAAATTTACATTGGATTCGACCTATAAGTCAAACTGATAGAAAACAAAAATTGTCAGAACGCGACCGACTGTCGTGGAGGTTACATTGCCGGTGGTGTTTGCGTATTTCTTTTCGTAATGTTGGAAGGTGTCAAACATGTTTTATTAGTGCTTTCTGGTAAAGGTGGTGTTGGGAAATCAACAATCAGCACGCAATTGGCACTTGCACTTAAGGAGTCAGGTTTTCGAGTGAGTTTCAAAATTTCTAATGGTTGGAGGTTAGATTTTTTACATATCTCTCTCTCAAAAAATATTGCAGGTTGGTTTGTTAGATATTGATCTTTGTGGACCCAGTGTACCATATCTGTTGAATTTAGAAGACAAAGATGTTCATCAATCTTCTGATGGGTATTGAGCATAATTATTATATATTATCATGAAAGCTACATTTATGAATTTTTATAAAAAATTTTCATTTCATTTTGTTATGTTTGTGTATATTTTACATAGAATATAATTATTTAGCTGTATCATTCATATTTTATTTTTCAGATGGGTACCGGTGTTTGCGGATAAAGAACAAAAATTGGCTGTCATGTCAATAGGATTTTTACTAAAAAATCGAGATGACAGCATCGTTTGGAGAGGTCCAAAAAAAACTGCGATGGTTAAGCAATTTTTAACCGATATTATTTGGCAAGATATTGATTATTTAATCATTGATACACCACCAGGAACCTCAGATGAACACATCACAGTGATGGAAAACTTAAGGTAAAATTTATTTTTTCCCTATTCGTATATTTGTTGCGTTAATTGTAACAGAATGTATAAAAGATTCCACGTATTTGTAATGATTCTAATGTCATGTGTTTTTGGTCCCTCACATGTGACTATGATTGATAATCATGTGACATTCAAATAAAGTATAGTTCTTACTTAGATAAGCATTAGTCATGAGATTGATAAGCTTACATGTTTGTTTGTATGTGTATTAAAAGGGAATACATCGTAACATATGGTATATCCAAATGAATAGATAAAAAAAAAATTTTTTTCTTTTTTTCCAGAAATGTTAAATGCGACGGTGCGCTCATAGTAACCACTCCACAAGCAGTTGCAGTAGACGATGTTTTACGAGAGATAACATTTTGTAGGAAAACTGGAATTCATATATTTGGTATTATTGAAAACATGAGTGGTTTTGTCTGTCCAACATGTTCAGTTAGTATAAATGTTTGTTGAAACTATTGAAATAAATTGTACGATAAATTCACGAAAAATATTAATTATAGGAATGTACAAATATATTTTCCGCGGGTGGAGGAATAGCTCTTTCAAAAATGGTAAATGTTCCATTCTTAGCAAAAGTGCCTATAGACCCTCAAGTTGGAAAACTAGCACAAACTGGTCAAAGTGTTCTGGTAACCTTACCTGATAGCCAGGTAGCACAAGTGTTTCGGAAACTAGTCGAGGAACTTACCCAGAGCAAGGAAGCATGAAAAATTTGATCTCATGTGCACGATGTTTCCAGTGAAATACAGTAATTGTTCGTGATGATAAAGCTAATTTTAGTCCACTACAAAATATCGCATTTTTATTATTTTGTAATAAGACTAAATAAGGTAAATTAATTGGAAAAGAAAACATTTAAGTTTTAGTAAAAAATGTAACTGTATTTCATGACATTATGATAGATATACATAACAATGTAAGATATTTGCATTGTATACATTTAATATATAGGATTGCAAGGGGTACATTTAATTGCATTTTATACCAGAGGTAGAATGTAGATGTATAAATACAACAATTTTTATATGGCAGTATTTACGGGAGGTACAAGATTTTATTAAAGTTTTTTTTGCATGTTATAACGAATATTAGTACACCTGTGTACATATGATTCTGTATCAACATTAATGGGAACAAGGAAATACAGTTTAAAACTTTTGTACAAAAATGTGAATAGATTAATAACCACTGTATAATGTATATACATCAAAATCTGTAAATCTGTGCATTGCTCTACGAATCTTTTTTAAACTCAATGTTATCCAATTAAATTCAATATTTACAATTTTTAATTGTTGTACACATACTCGAAAATAAAAAAATATATTTTCCCCCTAATGTAATATTTATTTGTTAAACAATAATTAAAACGTTATTGACTCGATACTCGATTCTCGTAAGCAGTCCAAAGTTCTTTCTTGTACTCCAATGTAGCAGCCAGTTTATCTTCTGCATCGGTAATACCTCTACCAACTACAACTAAATCAGCTCCAGAATTTACAACAGATTTTGGAGTATTGTATTGCTGTCCTAAATCGTCAGAACCTTGCGACAGCTTAACACCAGGTGTCAATTGTATCAAACCCAAATTTGAGAAAGTATTCGATTGACAAACGATACCGATTACCATATCTGAATTTTGTGAAATTGATACAGCGCAATGCGTGTATTCATCGACCGCCAAAGCTCCTTTAGAAGACATTTCTGCTATCACGAAAATACCACGCGGTTCGCTTATGTTCTTCAAACCATTCTTTAAACCATCTATGATACTTTGACCAGCGACTGCGTGTACCGTAACAATATCTGCCCATTCCGCTATTTTATAAATGCCTTTCTCATACTGTAAAGATACCGTATTTCCGATATCGGCAAATTTCCTATCCTCCATCAATAAAAAGTTATGCTTTTTAGCTAACTCTTTTAAACGCTTTATAAAATCGTCGTTAAAATCTTCTACTATATCTACATGTGTTTTGAGTAACACAATGTGCGGTCCTGTTAAATCAGCGATCTCTATAATGTCGTCTGCTTTAGTCAAGTCTACTGCTAAGCATATCGTAGATTGTTTTCTTTCCATTAAATTAAACAACTTGGATGCAATTTCATTTTTAGTCTTGGTGGCACGTACATGGAATGGAGTTTTCATTCGTTTTCCTAAAACTTTTTAAGATGAAGAATTTAATTTATTTCATATCATATAATAAATAATTCCTTTTCTATTAAAAATTGTCTTACCTTGAACAGGAATAACTGGTGCTTGATATTTTAGTAAGTAATCAGTTACTTCCTTAACAATTTTTGGAGTAATTTTATTAGCTTCTAGGAGATATGCCATAAGTCTAGTAGTTGTAAACAGACTCCTCATTCTAATTCCATGATTTTCTATATTTCTTTGACCACCCTGTTCTCTGTCAATTACCACAAATGTATCTGTCACTTTTAAACCTTCCTTTCTTAAAACATTTGCAGTTTCTAAAATACTACTACCACTTGTGACCACGTCTTCAATTATCACACAATGATCTCCTTGCTTAAAGTTACCTTCTATAATCTTCTTTGTGCCATATGTTTTTATTTCTTTTCGTTTAATTAACATGGGCACATTAGAGTCCACAGAAATCAAAGTTGCTAATGGTAAGGCTGTATAAGGCACACCACAGATTTGTACTATATTTGGACATTCTTCTGCAAATACCCATAGTGTTTTAGCTACGTGAGCCTAGACATAGTATAAATGTAAGTATCATAAATATAAACTGCTGCCTTAATATTTATTTAAATACTTGAAAATAATTAAAATTGCAGTAACAATGATACTTACCATAATTTTTGGATGCGAGATTAACACCCTTAAATCGAAATATATTGAAGTTTTTAAACCAACTTTGGTTACAAAATCTCCAAATTTTAGTGCATCTATTTCGTAAAGTGCAATAGCTAGTTTTTTCAATTCGGCATCCATAGCGTTTAATTTCTTAAACATTATTTTATCGTATTATATAAACTCCCTGATTTGAGAAAATGACTGCCACGAGGTTAATACTTATGATTAAGGTTAATCACATAGTTCGATGTTACGGAGCGTTTTTATTTTGTACTTTATTCTCAAAAGTTTTATAATCTCACATACTACAAACATAAATATAAAATATATGCAAGATAATTACGTTTAATATAAAATGATTAATAACGATCTCACGATTATCATATATTTACTATGCTTTCCAGCTTATGTGCCGACGTTCAATCTTTCGCGCGCAAATTCAGTGTTAAACGCCTCTTTTTGAAAACGATTATAGTGATTCTATTTTATTCGATTTAATGATTAATATTTAAATAGATTATAGTAACTTCTAAATAGTAAACAAATACAAAAATTTATTCCTACAAAGGTGAGGGTTTAAATAAAAAATCGAAAACATATTAATGATATCTCTTTTATTTTTGTTATTCAATATTGCTGTTAATATAAGTGAAAATTCGCACCTAATCGAAGAGATTGAATACCGTAAAAATACATTATCGTACTATGTGCCATAATATCCAAATTTCAATGTTTTCCGGTAATTTCCTTGTTTTATTTATTGCCCCAACCCCAAAGACCTTTAACAAATCCTGTAAGACCAGCTTGCCCTCCTTTTTTGGCTTGATCGCCAAGTTTTTCGCTCAAGTCAGGGAATTCAACCATATTGAAAGCCAAATCGAAAAATAGTGGTTTGCAAGAGATAGGTTGCATAGACGGTGGCAATTTATAAACGTTTGGTTGCTTCGTAAGAAGCGCGCTATCCTCTCTATATTCGTGTAAACGTTTATACAGAGGTTTCTTTGTTTTCGTGTATTTATTAACACCGGGTTCTTCTTCTTGTCCATCTTCCAAAACGCTATGTGCATGTGCTGCATATTTGGCACCCTCTATAGAAGGCTCCAGTTTCTGGAGAGCTTCTTTTAGAGATTCTGGAAGCACATTGTCGTATTCGAGTGCATCTTTTACATGTCGTGCAGATCTTTGATATAAAGCCATAGCTTCTCGCCATCGATGAAGATTCGCTAGCGATTGCGCCATGTAGTAACATCTGAAAGCTCTGTAACCCTTTGTTTTGGCTTCTTGCTCACGCACGAATTCTTCATCATCTTGTAACTGTGATATTTCAACAAGATTGTGAAGTGTCGCCTCGTATAATCGTACAATATCTTGTGGTTTCGTTTTTGCGGACTCTTCCGCTACTTTAATCAACGCTAAATTCCTTTCTAGTGTGCGGGATAGTCTGATATATTGCAAATACGTAATTAAATGCTGTGGAGGTGATAGCTTGTCGTTGTCCTTGTTTTTTAACTCATTCTTGAACAGGTCTCGTACAGTCGAGATTGCATCTTTACAATCTATCAAGTGTGCTTCCAACAAATCGATTTTAGCCTGATTCGTTGCCGCCTTTTCTAACGTTTGATTTAGTCTAGAATCGGCAATTAAAAGACCAGCTGCTCTTGGCGGTACTTCACCACAAGAGTGGCCACGCCAGGTTACTTCCTCGACATTTGCTTGTTTTTCTCGAGTTTGAGCTATCAACGAGTCTAAACTGGCTAGCAATTCACCGCTCAATTGCCCTCTCATTTGCATTAAATCATCTATGGCAGTGGTATCTCCGATGTTATAGGCACAGTATCTAAGGTTCGGTGCAAGCTCTTCGACACGAGCATTGTACATTATTTGTTCAGATTCTGGTAATGCAGAGGCTAATTTTCCATATACCACTTGAGCCTTTTTCAAGTTCTCCATTGCTTTTCTCCATAGTTGTAATTCAAAATGCAAGGATCCATGTATCCATGCCACGTAAGCTTGAGCTTCTAACTTTGTTCTCGCATCACAGTTGACGCTCTAAAAAATATATTTCCATTAAGAACTCAGTAGAATTTAGCATAGAAAATTTTTTAGTTTACCTCTATTAATTCTTGTAATTGTAAAGAATATGTAGCAGCTTTCCTTAGCCTTGATATCAAATGAAATTTTTTTCTTGGCTCTGTGTTAGATTCTTGACGTAATTGCATGGCATAACTCCAAGCACGTTCTGCCATTATTAAGGGTACTTGTAAAAATTTATCATCAGTAACCATCGTAGTTGTTATGTCTCTCCTTTTAAAATGACGCCTGTCTCCTTGTGGAACTTTTAATACTTTCCTAAGGCGCCTAAGCCTTCTTGAGCAATAGCCACGGTATCGTTGGTAATCACCATGTCTCAACCCATGTTGTTGCTGTGCATCTTTTATAATTTTCAAAACTATGCAATTGTTAAGAAATAATATAATTGATGACATAAATTGAACAGATACATAACTTTAGAAGTTGAAATGACACATAAAAAGCTGGAAATGTCACACAAAGGTTAGGAAATAACATATGGCGTTGACAGAACTACTTTCGTGAACAAAACGTTCTTTGAGAAGGATACTTTTCAACGAGAACATCTTCTGTCCTGTCTGTATAGCGTCATCGTTTATTTGATTTTCTTTCAATGATTCGTTACTTTTTTCTTCGACGACCATCGTGTCGTAACACGTATTCAATTTTCTCCAGGTTTTATTAACCACAAATTCAACAATCACAAAATAACTATAGGTATGTACGAGGTACAATTCACATTTGATCATATAAACTTTGGCGGTGACTTTGAATTCCATATAGTGTAATGACTAAAAGAAATAAATTAATAAACGAAATTACATTCGACCAAATTGCAAAATTTAATTGGCATATCTTATGAAAGAAATACGCACGTAAAATAAAAGATATTTGATAAATATAGTAAATTAATACTTTAAGTACTTGTCGACAAACAATTATTTTAGATAGCTTTACAATGCAACTATAAAAGCAAGTGAACGAATCGAAAAGAATAATTTACTCTACTTCTACGATAGTAGGTAAGTGTCAAAATGACACCAAAAAGTGTTTAACGCGCACTATATATTCATAAGTTGTATATTAGAATTATTTGTAAGGTAACATGATAGAGTTTAAGTATGTATATAGTTTAGTAATAAGTTGGTAACAGAAGTGATTATTAATATACGTAACCTGTGTCTGACTAATGACGGAGTTCGGCTACTTAAAAAGTAGTGTAGATCAGGATTGATAAGTAGTACAGGCATGCTATCGGCCTAAGGTTTTAAGTGGTAGTGGTGCTGTATCTACTAAACATTTTTAAGTAGTATAGACCGCCACAAGGCGACCGATTTTCAGTACATCCCTCAGACTTACGATTAATTTCATTATGTTTCGGTATTTTCAAGTTTCGAATTTTAAAATTCATTCCTTGGTCATTCTAGATTCGTAAGACGACTAGGATCGTTAAATGACTGGACAATTAATTATATTTATTTCAACCTTTATTGAAATCTTCTAATAATGCACAAGTTACATAAATCTTATTTCTAACTTATAACTAACTTATTATTAATTACTCCTATTGCTAACTTATTATTGCTAAAAAATATAGTACAATACAATAACCAAATATATAGCTTAACTACCCTAATACAATGTGACACAATTAAATACAAAACCTGTTAATCTTAAATAACTAAAAATCCTGCAACTAATTAATTACAAAAAAAGTAAAAATATGAAATACAGTNTGATGAATTTGTATAAAATATAAATGTAATATAATTTAAATTTATAAAAATAATGGATTTATTTTTCCTCAACCTAATATATTATAACAGAATATTCAATTTCAATTTCCAAATGAAAATTTTCATTCGTCCTCTATTCTATGCATGATTTCTCATCTAAGATCTTATTGAAAATGTAAAAGATCACTGTGCGTGCACAGGAGTATCTTCTCCGTGGGTGGTTAACATAAGAATGGTTGCATACTTGCATTGTAACGACAAGGCTGCCCGCGAAGCGAAAAGAAACACACTCCAGCTTCTGCGAATCCTTCGTGATTATGCAAACGATGCATTAGCATGCATTCCATCGATATATACCACGTTCCCGTGGAAACAGCACCCTGAAAATGTTGCGTGACGTTGGATGCCACCCTTACTTATAATCTCAGCAACCCATATAACATATCGTTTTCTTGAATGATTACACTGTCCAACGAATTTTAACTCTATCTCTAATCTAGAATATCCATCGGGTGATTTTCGTAGAGTTTACTTTCCAGAAAACGAATCCGTAATCGAAATTTCTCCATCAGTTATCGAGAGATGTGTTTTTGTAGAAGTAAAAAAGGATTTTTGAGTAAAATAAAGTATGACACGAAAAATGAAAACGTTAGGAGGTCTAGCAAGTTAGGTGAGAATGCAATATTACGTTTTACTCATAAATATAGAGGAAATAAAAATATTTCAGCGACATGTACGTATTATGGAAATTTATCCTATGGAAGTGCCAATGCAGTTGTAGTTTATAAAAAAAA
>NIJG01000018.1:165956-212260 GCA_002201625.1 Euglossa dilemma | reverse complement strand
AGGTTTACGGACGTTTTTGAATACCTATCTTTATGGAGATCCGTCAGATTTACGGGTAAAGAAAACTACGTATTTTCGTAAAAAATAAGACTATGAGTTTAATTTAAAAACAATTACGATATTAGCAAATGTAATATAAGTAGATTAAGTCTATTAATATTGTATAATTGAAGCAACTCATCCGTCAAATAGACGGGTCCCATAAATCTAGTGATATATATATCTGTATTTATTTTGTATTTCATTTTGCAATACATTTTGTATTTTATTTTTCTATTGTTTTTAGATATGGGTCTCGATTGCGTAGCTATCTCGACACAACGAGACCTGATAATTGGTATCGTTTGCCAAAAATGTCTTTGCATATTTTTTTTCTAGTATAATTTGTAGGATTGATACAGGTGGTGATCTATTTAATTATAATAATCGGAGGTACGAATTATCTCCCGCTACGGTTCTACTTCTACAACTCTTTACAACGACTCTAACAACTCAACTAAGACTCTCAACTCAGAACTTTAACTCAGAATTGCTCTAAGAACTTCAACTAAAGACATCAACTAAGAACTAACGGCATGTGCTTCCTTTTATATCCCTTTCCCCACACGCTTTCCAACGTTTCCCTTAGCATGATCATATTTGGTCATGTTTCACTCATCGCCCAGGGTTTTCCATTTGATCTGGGTCTTCGTAAGGCTACGTATGTATGATAGAAAATTCCGCGATATTACATTTTGAATCAATGTTTTATTTCGTAACTTTTCGGTTACTCGATGGCTTCATCTTTAGCAAACGATATCAAGCTACGCGGTATTCGCATTTCGTTCTTCCTGGTGGTGGTTCTGTGGGTCTTCGATTGGACTGCGTTTATACGTTACATTAACCTTGCCATACAAATTAAATACACTCGATGCGAGTGAAAAATATTATTTTATTTCGCTAAGTTGAACTAGAGAATGGAAGCTGAAAAGGAATATATATATTATATTTTAAATATTGGATTTTTATCGATAATATTTATTCATAAAACTTATCTCTTGACGTATAATGGAGAGAAATACTTACCAAAGTCAAAGAAGAGCTTTGAAATAAATGACGAGTCTAATTAGTTATTGTATGTTAAGGGGTTAATTATTATATTGGAGCAAGAAAAATATTTATAAACGCAAGCGAAAGTTTCAACGCAAGGATGCTGCAAGGAGTAGTACGAAAGCATGGAAATATCGAAATTACCTGAAAAGTTAATTAACGAAATAGAAGTCTGGCGATGAGAAACCTGATTTATCGACATTTTATAAGGTACGATATTTACGAGAGAAATTTGTGGAGATGTAATGTCGAAACTGCAGCTGTAATACCAATGGTGCTCGGTTACAACCTGTATATTAATGGTTAACAGGAACCTCGACATGTCGCCGTCCATATTTCCTCTCATGTACGGAATAATACATCGTCGACTTAAAGTTCCGATGACCGGAAGCCTCTGTGTTCCGGATACTTGATATTTTATTCCGACACGAAGGTATAATACATTTCAAAGTTTAAAAATGGAATACAATTGTTCTTTTCCTTCAGTGTAACGCATAAAATTCATTTCTCGTCCGTGATGTCTCTGCGACGAATATTTTGCATATAGATTTTCTTATGAAAGATCGAAAATGTAACCTTCTTACGAGAGAAAAGAAAATGGCGGAAAGTAGACGCTTCAATTCGCGTCTAAGTTTTCATAACGAATCCATTGTCTGGATACCATTTCCATAATTTTACCGTTAATCACCTGTAATAGAACATTATGAAATTTCACGATAATGTTATTACGTAGAAATCAATCATCCTCGTGTTACACAGCATGATCCAATCATCGGAAATTTTTACCCAGTCTCGAATTTCAGATAATCAACGGAATACGCGATATTCCCTTTGCGATTTTAATTCATTTCCGCGTTAACTTTTCCCTTTATAATCGGCGACCCCGCGAATTTAGGCGAATTACAAATTGAATCCTTGAAGGAAAACGTCGCGGACGGAGGGGAAGAAAGAAAACGGAGAAGAAACGCGGATAATGTTTATCAGGGCGCATTGGACCGTGAGTTTTTCGCCTCTCCCCATAAATCAACCCTTAATGTTCGTCCCTTTGTGATCTTCGACGACGTTCTCAACTTTCTTCCCGCTGGAAGAAACGTTACCCCGACAACTTTCTGCTTTCTTCCTTCGCAAAATCACCCTATCTCTCTCCCTGTACTTTGATATAGTTTTTTCTCTCCGCCAAGGGAAGAAACCTTGCCTGAGGAAAGCTAACCGCGATCTCGTTTCGTGCTCCGGAGTCAACAATGTCTAGGCCGCGGAGATACACGCATTCCAACTATCGGTTTTCGATATTTCTCTCGACACCAGTTCTCGAGTTAAATTTTAAGCGAACGTCGAGACGTTGAATTTGAAAAAAAATATATATATATATACGCGGTGACCCAAGTGAATTTTACAACGCGAGTTTCGAAGGATTCGCGGATTTCGACGTGGTTTGACTGGAGCTGAGGCAAGTACCGCGGAGTAGGAGATTTTCAAAGGCAAAAAGCTCGTGGAAATTCCGACAAGCTCTCGGAAAGATCGACTCGATGCGAAGGAGACGTTCTTGTGGCGTTACAAAGATTTTCCTCGCGGAGATTTCCATTCGAAACAGATTTCCTTTCGATCCGATTGATCTGTCAATTCGGGCTTCGGATATTCGAACGTTATCCGTGATTGAATTATCCATCGGGACGTTGGATCAATCGATAATCGATATTAATATACGAAATTTGCTATTATCCTGTTACTCGAGGATTCGCTGAAGCTTCGTGTCTCGTTCCAGAAACATTTCCTTCCGTTTTATGCTCTGGAATACTTCGCGCGGAACAGGGCATAATTTCGAGAGTATTTTAACACCGAGGAGATCGAAACAGAGCATAACGGGGGAAGTTAAGTGGATAATAAGCTAGGGTAACGATCAGACGTCGAGCTTGTATGTACGGATTCGCATGATTTCGCTGGAACGTATACAACGCTTGCTTTCCGAGCGGTTTCGCTGTGATTTCCAGGCATTTCCGGCTCATCCCGGCTGCAAGTTCGTGAATTTCCACGCGACGATGCGCTGAAAACTTGCGGAAAATTCAGGAGGACTCGAGCGGAACACACCTCTCTCGTTAGTCTTTCGAAAATCTTGGAAACTTTCATTTCCAGAGGGGATCGCTGCAATCTCGCGACGCCTTGCAAATAATAACTTCCAGCTGAACAAAGCGCCGTCATTAATTGCTGCTTCAGATTCCATTGAGTTCCGGCGATGCGTGAAACCTGTAAGAATCGATAATGGAATTAACGACTATCACAGAAATAATACTACGGATCGATACCGTAATCAAGAATACATTTTTACAATTCCACTCCGTCTTTCGGTTCCGATTACCATTTTAATCGACTTATCGGTGCTTAAATCATCGTTCTTTCAGAATATTTTGCTGGAAATTACACGTTATCTCCCTCTCTCAATTTTCTTTACGGTTCTTCTATTATTCACCCGTCACTTTACCGATCATGCTAGGTTGAAGGATAGAGAACGATTTTATTTTCGTCGTAATCCAGGAATTTTAAAATAAGACGAGACAGGAGGCACGCACGTGCACGATACTTTTTCCACATTTCCATGGTTACTACAACGACGAGCATCGTTGAATCAGCCTTGGCCAAGCACCGACATTCGTCTAGATGGGAAATTCGAGCTGTCAGGAAACAGACGTTCTGGCCAGGACGTTTAACGTCATAGGCAAAGCCGAGATTGCGTAATTAACAGGATATATCCTTCCCAATCCTCCCCTATGTCGGTAGCAAGGGGTTCCGCGTCTTGCAAAGGGGGATTGAGATCGTGTTACGCTCCTGTCGGTTACAGGAACCACTTGCTAAAGCCGCCTAAGACGATTACCAAGATTGATTGGAATCCCGAGTTCCACGCGAGCTGCTTTGGCCACAGAGTCGATGGTTTTTGAATTGTAATCACTTTGATACACTGCTGATGCAGCTGCTTGCATTCGACCCGGAAGTTTCCAAGAGTCAAACGACGGGAACAGGGGATTATTTCGTAACTTTGTACGGATTCCTCTAATTCCGAGCTTTACACCGGAAAAACCTTTGTATATGAAAATAGACGTGACTCCGAGCGGAATTAATCGTCGCGCGATAAAACGACAAGTTTTAAACGCCGATGCTAATTCGCAACGTTATCCGACAACTTGTACCAAATTCCAGGCTACTTGATTCTGTGAATTTGCACGAGCCAGCGAATTCCTCGTGCAAACATTTTCGAACGCACGTTTTAACATTCAAGGGATGAAACTCGCGACGCGATTATCAAATAAGCCGAGCGCGTAAATCGCGACTTGATTAAATGAACGGATACCGCAAGAAATGGAAAGTTTCGAACGGATGCCGTCCTATTCGCGCGGTTTTATTGATCTTGCGGGAAAATTCGTCGTTTACCTTTGCACGTGAGGGCGAAAACTTGCCGCGGAGGGCGAAGTTTCGCGGAATAAGGGTAGCAGCGTTGTGAATAAAGCGGTGGTTCTCGTGGAACTTACACGAGTCGACGTGTATCGCTGCGATCAACGTTGAAACGATCTCGCGAGGAATATCAGAAGGATAACCGCGGAAAAACATCCGTCGCGAGGATGATCGTGTCGAAAATCTCCCCGCGTGAAGAATAATTCTGGAGCTCTTTATACATAAAACTATATTAACAATTCATTCAGTTTAATATCCTTTAAGTGAAAACGCCATTTTAGAATATTAAACTTTACCATTTACCGGCTCATAAGTTATTTTCTTCAGGATCAGAAATAGAAATCTCGAGAAAAGGACGAGTTTGAATTTGATCGATGGTGACTGACAGTTTCTGAAATTTAGATCTGTCAAAGACAGGAGTGGAGATGATATTTCAGTAATTATACTTTTACCATTACCTATTGTTAATTTAATCCAAAAGCACTTTACTCGTTCCGCGGATATTTTATAAGATTTCTAAAATCGCCTGGAATTATCGATCGTCCTCTCCGGCACGTCGTTCCTGATCCACGAGGAAAAATTAGAACGATAATCGAGTTACATCGAGGGAGATTTGTAAGAGAGAAATGAAATTCGATGGAGGATCGAACCGTTGAGCAGCACGAAAACAAAACGTTCCGGAGAACGTGGTTAATAATGGAGGCTGCCATGGAAAGCCTGGAAACCCTTAAATTCTGGCGCACGACGTGATTAAAAGACCTCCTGAATCTTTCAGATTCGCTTAATGAAATCCGTGGAAAAAATCGATCCTTCTCCTTTTGTTTCCCTTTCATTTCCACTGTCTTTTTTTTCCGAACGCCGGGATATCGGTTATGCATTCTAATCTGGAAGCCGATAATTCGAAGAATGCCGGTAAGAAAAACGCGACGGAAGTTAACGAAGAGTCACGGTGCGCGTTTCCTTTGAAATTTTCAACGTGCAGGAACAGCGACGGTACCGATACGGTGTACGCGAAAGAAAGTACTCGATTATACGATATTCCGTTGCTCGATAGTCCGTACTTCTTGCGCTGTGACGGAGGGTCGGCGGCAGGGAACTCATAGTTTGATCGGTAATGTTATTAAACCTGCAAGTTCAACACGATATTTAAGGTCCTGGACAGAAGTTCGGGAACTTTTGGCGAAATTATAATATTAAATTGAGGCAGATTAATTCCGGGAAACTTTTTATATTTACCTCACTTTGTCCTGGGCGAGTGGTTGCAAGAGAAATAAAGTTGGCCGAGCAGGGTAACTGGAATTGGATAGGAACGAAATTAAAGAAGAATTTTATCGACTGGTGCAGAAAAATAGAGATTCGATAAACAGCTCGACAATTAGGCTAGATCCTTTAAAGGTATTCTCCGTGATCGTTGCGAATCCAAGGATCATCGAATCAGGACCAGCTGAGAGAGACGGAAGTAACGAGGGAAAGGAAGTTTGTTGGTTCTTCGCACCTGAATTGCAATGAAAATAACATCGAGCATTGTTCAACAGAGCTTTCTTTTCTTTTCCTCGTTGCCCAAAAAAAAGAGAGAGAAAAAAAAACACTTACGAGTACAGGTGCACTTTGGAAACGTTCACAGAGGTACATGCGTATGAAAAGCACACTTTAAAAAAGACGCCCGCCACGCACACGCGCGCGGCGTTTGTCACGAGATAAACACACTCGACCTTGCACGCAACTTTTCTCCGCAGGTGAAAACTGGATTCTCGTAAAAAAGTCCGACGCTAGATCGTCGAGCAGTAAGTGTATTTCGTGTTATCGCGAGGAACTGTGGCTGAGAAAATCGCTCGTCTCGCCAGGGAAACGATAAACTCTGCGATAAATCGTGAACTTTCGACGAGTTTCATCGTTGAGGAACGATCTATGGATCCTGCCTAAAGAATGTTAGCTCACAACGCGCTTTGTCGCTTTCAACGATGAAACGCGGTCTCGGGAATATTCTGCCCCTGGAAAGCGATATCGATTTAGTTTTTAATCTTATGTACACAGAAAGCAGGGCATTCCATACATTTCTCATCTTAAAACCGTTCTCGTGCGTTACTTATCATACATACATTATGTACAGCCTCTTTGTACAAGTTTCTTTGAAATAAAAGGCAAAGAAAGGAGAAATACAAGACGAGGATAACGTTATCCTTCCGTCAGAAGACGACGAGTAACGATTTCGTAAAAATCTAACGAAACAGATCGAAACTCGTTGTTCGTTGACAAACTTTCATCGACGAAACGACGATTAACGATATCCCAAACGACCGACCCGAAAGGAAAAAAGAAGAATTCACTTAACGAGAGGTATCACCCATAAAACGTATCATCATCTTCGCTCGTGTCGATATTCGAGCGTTCATCGCTGGTCATTTTTACACGCGCGCTTTTTTTACATATTCTTTTTACAATAAACTACACCAAATAGAGCTAGAATCTCGGTTCTTTCTCTCCGTGCAATCAGGACGCTTGTCTCGCGGCGAGTCGAGGAAACGGCTAGGACGCGGCGTCTTCCGTCTTCTCGTGGACGACTTGACTCGAATCCTCGCGATTCACACAGTCTCTGATCGCTTGAAGTATCACGCGCACCCTCCTGTCGAGGGCTGTCAGATGGGGTTCCCATAGAACCGGCGCCACCGGGTCCTTCGCCATGCTTCTCCGTATCGCGGCGCTCAGGGGTACCGGTCCGTTGTGAAATCTGCAAACAGACAAACGGATCGTTTAATCTTCGAATCGAAAAGTTTCTTCGAAATTTGCTCAACGTTCCCGCGATATCGAGCCGACGCTAGCCGCGAAGCGACGTGCAAAGGACGAGGGTAAATTTGAAAACCCTTATGGGACCTTCAAACGAGATCTCGAAACGTTTAAAACAAAATTCCAGAGACAAACGTTTCCACCCTCGGCAAGTGGAATATTTGAACAATTTGTCCGCGACCTGTCTCGCGGAAATACTCTTCGAAAAGAGGCTGTTCCTCTGCCGAAAAACCTGGTTGATCCTCGGTTTTCAATATTCAGAGAATCAAAGTAATTCGATCGTTTTTAATAAACATGCAAATCCACGGACGCAGAAGTCGTCGGAACTCGAAAGATTAAAAACGTGACCCTCTCTCTCTGCTGCCCTGCTCCCGTTCTCTCTCTCTCTCTCTCTTTCCCTCTCTATCTCGCTCTCTCTCTCTCTGTCTGGCACATTGATCAGCGAGCTCGAGCGTGAGGCGACAGAAATTTTTCAATAAAAATGCAAATGCTCGTAATTAGAAGTTGGTTCGATGGTAAGACACGTATCTTGCTATCTATCACCGACAAGTCCCCGCCTCCGTTTGTCACCGCGCTTTTCTTCTTCCATTTCTCCCCTCTGTCGAAGAAATTATTTCTCCGGTACGAAATTTTTCCACATTCCTCCGACATCCTTCGAGATTTCCAGACGATAATGGAGGATCTGGACCTTTCTTGTGGAATAGGCAATGAATAAAGTATCTACTTAAGCAGACAGGTCGCGGATAGTATTTATAGCGTGTACAGGGTGACCCGTTTTACTCTCGCTTTTCAAAACGAACCTCACGAATATCCTTTTCAGCGTTTTTCTTATAGGGTACCTATAAGTCGTTACCCGAATTTCCTTTCTCGACGTTTCATCGATTTCTCTAATTTCGTTACCGAGCAGTGCAATTTTCTCAGCGTTCGAAAATTGGATTGCAATAAAAATTTTATACGCGGCAAATGTATACTCTGACAACAGCAAAGGCTAAAGTACGTTTTATCGGATACAAAAGATACAAAGGGGAAAAGGAGGAAGCTGGAGAGAATGCGAGGAAAAGAACGCTTTAATCGATTGATCGGTCAGGTTTCTAAGAAGACACCCCGTATATACGGACCTATGTGTATATACTTAAGGACACGTTCTCGAAGAAGCAGGCGGATAAAAGTATTTTTCTGGCTGGCTACTTCTCGATGTCACAAGGGAACGTAGGAAAGCACGCTACTCTCCGTCGAGAGACGGATAAAGACTTGATCGAACAGCTTTTATACCATTTGAACGATTATGGTCTTCGAGGATATTGATGATCCTGAACGACAGATCCTTTTAATATTTACCCAATCGAGACTCTAACGGAATTTCGTCTCCCGGCCTTTTATTACGCTTTTCAGCCATTATGTCACAATTAAGCGATTAAATCTCATTTTCCCGGGATTTCTTACGAAGGAACTCGGGCTGTGACGGGAAATAGCCGAAAAAATGGTCGTTTCCACCGGTCACGTAGCGATTTCATTTTTCTTTGTTTGCCGATCCTCGGGTCTGCGTTGTTATTACCATTCAGGAAGGAAAAACTCGCACGTCGGCTAACGGTAGAACGAATTACGAACTTGCTCCTCGGCTAATTAAAGATCGCGTTAAATTATAAACTCAACGATTTAATAACATATGAAATGAGGCCGAGCATAGAATCGTCCTATACGTGTTTCGTGTTCACGCAGGCCGGCCTAGCTGAATGAGAATTGAATGAAAACGAAGTCATAATGAAAGAGAAGTAACCGTGACTGACGCGATGAAGTAGCTGCAATGAAGTACCCACAGGATGCAATTATCCTATAATATCGGGTTTAATGGGTAACGTGTGGGCTTCTTCAATGCGCCTTCAACGACTAGCACGATTTCATTCACGAAGAGACTCCGTGCCGGCTATGTTTCAAAGCAACAAGCAAGCGGAGTTGCGATCAAACCGAGGTGAAATCGTCGATACTCCCTGTTAGATCGCTCGTCGCGCCAAAAATCCTTTGGTTCTCCGACGAAATCATGCCGCGATATAGAGGATATTGCGAGGAGAAATTACGAGGCACAAAAGTCGAGACGAAAGTATAGCGAAAGGTTAACGCGTGTCCAATCGCGATCCCCGGCGGATAGGTGGAAAACGGGTTGAAACTAGGGGGATAAATCGAAGCACGAGGGTTTAAGCCACCGAATCGTCCAGATCCCGACCAGGATCAGCCTCGGCCGCGAAATTCAATCTGCGAAACGTTCGGCTGCTATCGAGACAGCGGCAGGTGTCGTGCACCATGGAGGCAGACGCGTGCAGAGCGTGGCAAAGAAGATATCGGGCCCGACTTAGCGGGGACTCGTAACGACAACTTAAGCAGCGTGTCGAGCAAATCGATAATCGGTGTTATCGCGCATCGGTCACCGGTGAGCACACCGACACACGGCACCGCGAGCCTGTGTCTACGCGTGTCGGCGAAATCCGCTCTCGTCGAATTTATCGCGCCCGTAAAAAGCCCGTCCCCGTGAATCCGCATCAAAGCGGAGATTCACGAGCGATGCTAGCGACGGCCAATTCTGGTAAAACGTTTCACTCCGAAATCCGCCTTATCCAGCCCCGGGGGCCACGGCTCGTAAAGTTTTCCCAGCGTTTCCCTTTTTCGAAATCCGCCGAGAGGCCGTCCGGGGGCCGCTCTGAATTGTAAATTCGCCCCAGATCGATCCTGCTCGCGACACCGGGCNCCGCTCTGAATTGTAAATTCGCCCCAGATCGATCCTGCTCGCGACACCGGGCCTCGATACGATCGCCGCACCGCGCCGAATTAAACGGCAAGATCGACCATCTCCTCTTCTTCCTTCGTTCTTCGTCCTTGGTTCGAGGAGTTCGAGGTTCCTTGGTAATTAATCGAAGATTCGACCTACCCGACTCGCAAACGTCGCACGAAGAAGATCTTGATCGACGGTTTCACGGATCTTGCGAGACGTGCGGAGAGCTTCTTGTATGAAAAACTTCGTCTCCGGAAAGGAGTGTAGAAAAGTTTGGAGAACTATAAAAAGTTTGGAAATCTACGGGAGTATCTTCGCTAAGCGAAGAATGTATCCTCCATAAAAATGGGGTATCAAGGAGAAACTGGGCTCGGGAAATCAATTAGAGAGGATTTCCGGGGACACCGAGGGGACTTACTTTAGAAGCGTGCTGAGAGTGCTATGCCTGATCATGCAACACTGTAAGATGGGTGCCAAGATGGAGATCTCGTCGTGGAAGGGCCTGCCGAACCCTCTGCCGTGGTCCAAATGCAAGGGGAAGGTATTGTTGCCGAAAATCTTGAACGTCTCGTAATGGTGCCTGTCCATGTTCCCCATGAGGAAGTCTAAGACAGCCATGTCCATCAGATCGAGCAACCTTCGCCCCTCGTGGTAGGGTGGAATCTCCTTCACGAGGGAACAGTAATCCGAGTCTGAAACAATTCAGGAAAGGAACGTCAGACAGATTTGCGGCATTATCGCGCGTTTATCCGGAAATATCGTCCTGATACCTCGACGACAATTAAAGATTTCGGAGTAAAATGTTTCCAGACCTTTCCGCGCGTGAAATTTTCATACCCGGCGAGTATATATTCGTTATGTAACCAGGTTATGCATGGATTATGAGAGGTACGCAGGCTTTTAAATTTTCAAAGCACCGGCCTATCAAATATTCACCGACCAGCACGAAAACATGTATATTCCTACCGATAGTAACTCCTTTCGATTTCGAGATTTCAATTCTCGATGCTTCTTACCAGTCTGTTTACCGTTTCAGAACAGTTTAGAAGAATCTGCGCGATCGATATTAGCCGGAATAAACAGATTTTTGTTACGGTATGTTTGCGGATCTGCTCGAAAGACGGATTAAAATCATCGAAAGTTCGCGCGATAATAACTGCCGAACCGCGAGCTATTTACTCGGGAAAATACGGCCGGGAGAAGCGAGGGAGTTTCCTCTTCTAGCCAGTTTTTGTTTCGACGCGATACGAGCCTCGGTTCTCGAGATATCGTCGTGCAAAGCCGAGTGCAATTTTTAATAATTCAATATCTCTGTCTCGCTCTCGCACACGTAGTTCTCGCTCGTTCGCTGACCTACCCCATGCCAGACACCTGTGCAGTGGTCAGTGAAAGACGCTGATTTAGCGTTTTTTTCACTACTACTACCAGTCGTGCGTACACGATTCCTGGAAAAAAACTGGGTCACGGCGGTTTCCCGGAATTTCCACCGCCATTCATCTTAAACGCCGTGCTATCAACCCCTGTATCTCGGCAACCATTCAACGTATCGACTTCAAACAAAGTGCATTATAAAGAGTACGTTCCCAGCTATGTACCCGGCGCACCCGTCGGCAAATTGGGTGGATATTCCCCGCGTATTTTACAATCTTGTTTAATATATCACCGTCGGGCCACGATACGCCCACCCTCCCTTATCCTCTTTTTTCTCCCCTCCCGTCTCGCCGTTTTTAAAACCACGAAATTGTCGAGCGACGATAAACGAGCGAAATTGCACGGCGGAGTAATCGCTTCGGCTTAAAATCGGCATTAAAACCAGGATGGGAACGAACGCGACGATCGTTTGCTCGTATTAAAATAAATCCTAACGATTTCCACCGCGGTCTGTCTGTCCACCGTGTGACTACGGTACCGACGAGCAGATCTCCGAGTGAAACTTCTCCGCGTTTACGCCGTTCTCTTTATCGCGTTACGATAAACGCGGTGAACAAGGATCGATCGGGTGGAAGAGTCGGATCGAGGAAGGAATATATCCCTCACCGTGCTCCCACTGAGCTTTCTTCCTCTTGTGATAACTCCTGCGCCAGGGGTGTCGCCAGGCCTTCCTCGCAACGAAAGATTTATCCGGCAAGAACGCGGCGAAGCTCCCTTCGAGGGTGTCCGGATTTCCGCAAATCGCGTGCGCCGTATCGCAGTAATAACTGCACTTGCCGTGGAAGCAGATATTACCGGCGGGGCTGACGAAGAACGTCTTCAGCAGCTCGCCGTCGGCGATCTGATAAATCTCTGTCGTTAGGTTCAACGTTCTGCCGGTGACTGGCATCGCCCTGCGGAATCCCAGCAGCCTGGAACAGCAAATTCTTCGATGAAGGCAAACTTTTACCTCTCGTTCGATCAAACTCGCGGAAGAAACCGGCACTGGCGACGTTGAATTATAGCGGGACGGGGGAGGTTTGTTTTCTCGAAATCGTTTCCCTATTTTTTCGCTTCTTTTCAATAAAGGCTCGATCAACCAGAGCACTCGGTTACCTGTCTAGATGAAACGCAGCGATCTCGGCGGTGTGCCTCTCGAAGTCGGTGAAGTAGAAATGATTCGGCAGAGTTTGCTGTTCCCGTGGAAACCTGCGGCATAAATAAATATAATTATTCGCAAATGTTCCGCCACCGAGGCAAACGCGAATCCGTATTTTCTCTACGCGTCTCTCGCACGTGGCAGAGACAAACGGTGACCTATAACGAAACGAACGCTCGCGTGGAAACGACTCGCGCCATTTTCCCGCTCGATCGTGGGATGCAAATCTTCCTTTTCCCGGAAATGTTTCCCTCGTTCAAGGGCAACGACGGTATTCGCCGAGGAGAACGTACCGAACTGGTATCTCCGCGCGAAAATATCGGGGAGAAAGTAATTTCCACTTTCGCGACAATGTCGAATCGTACGCAAAGAAACCTACCTTTCCGCATATTTCCATAATTGTGCTTGACGTGTTAATTCGTCATTGTCGTTTTCGAATTTCCGCTTTCTCCGAGCAACAAATCACCGTTGCGTTCTTCCGTTGGTCGTTCGAATTTCGCAGTCGGAATTAAAGCGAAAATACGGCGGGAATTTTACGCTGTCTCTCGCAGCGGTGGCTGTCCGTGTTTCTCGAAAAATATTTTTCTCGTTCAAGGCCATGACACGTACGGCTCCGCGACGGTTTCAAGATGTTGGAATCCAGGAGGAGACGATTTCTCGAGGAAACATAACGCTATGGAAAGAGCGGATAGGCGGGGAGGAAGAGAGAGGGAGAGAAGAGAGAGAAAGCGAAGAAACTGTTTCTCTTCTTTTTCCTTCTCTCCGTTTCCGGTTCCTTCGTGCAAGTCGACGGCGATAAATAAAAAAAAAAGGACGTCCCCGGGGAATCCTTCTCGTACGTGTGCACCTTTTCTTGCGAAATATGGCAGAAGAACAGGAAGCCAGAATTCCGTCGATACGCCGACGTTGAACGAGTGCATGCTACCGGGACCCGATGGAAATGTAAATAACGGGGAAAACTTGCACGGAATCGGAAAAATATTCTTAATTTTCCGATCTCCTCGGGTCGCGCGGAAATCGCGAGTGATTTTAAATAGAATTATCTCTAATCTCGATAACCGGACAACTTTTTCTACGCTGCTGTCCTATATCCAAACTTTCGCAAACTTTGAATTAAAATTCCAAGGGAACAGCGAAATACCATGTTCACCCTGTAACACGTAGCGAAATTCTTTTCGTATTACGCTTCATCGATGTCCGGCGCGTATAATTCCCACCGACGATTCAGCGCGCCGTTAATCAACGTGATTTTTTTTTACCCTGCCCGGGGAATTATGCGCCGAATATTATATAACCGGTTCGTTCAGCGTAATCGTATTCACCGACTGCGAAGCTAATTATCAAAGATCTAGATCAGCGATAACGATAATACCATTTCGAGAGGAGACCTCTCGATTAAGCGAAACTCCGGCATGTTTCACGAGATGGCTCCTCTGTCAAAGGACACTCGAAGGATCGGGGAGCGCGAAAAAGATGGTTGCACGGTTTCAAAGGAGAGGGTGCAACCTCGGGAGATTCCTGGCTGATAAAATATTTACCCGTGATCTTCGCCAACAGTTTACGACCCGTCGACAGTTTATGATCCACAACGCGACTATCGGTGAGAGGAAAGCGATCGTCCGAATTCTCTTAGTCCGATCCTACTCTTTTACTCGAGGGTCCGATCTTGACCCTTTCGCTATTAGGGGTGACTATAGTAACCTGTCACGAGACGCCATCTATACGCGACGGGTGGTCATAGTCATCGACCAATGAAATAGTGTCAAAAATTAAAAGAATTGGAAGNTCTCTTAGTCCGATCCTACTCTTTTACTCGAGGGTCCGATCTTGACCCTTTCGCTACTAGGGGTGACTATAGTAACCTGTCACGAGACGCCATCTATACGCGACGGGTGGTCATAGTCATCGACCATCGAAATAGTGTCAAAAATTAAAAGAATTGGAAGCGATAATACGATGGTTGATTTTTCCTTTCTTCCTTTTTCTTAAAAAAATCGGTTTCAAACGCTAAAAGAGTTCGTTCGCGTAATGTTTCTTTACTATGAGGTCCACCGTAGTAAAAAGGGTTAAAAGCGTTCAAGGACGGCGAAATTAGCGCGTCTCGACGCTGAAACCGGAAGACGCGACGCGTCATCGTGCGCGGCAAGGAAGAATAACTTAATTCGCTGCGAATCGCGGAGAATGGCGAGACTCGGTTTATCGTTCTTCTGGAAATGTCAGCGAAGAAGTTCAACGTTTTACTGCGACGCTTTATCGGCCGACGACGCTGGAAAGGTTGCAAGACCGAGAATCGTGGTCGAAAACAAGTCGGCACCGCAGCGAGAGACTTTGCTCGATATTTTTGGAGCATACCGACGAAGCTGGAGACGCCTGGAAGACATTTAACTCGATTATAAGCGATGGAAGGAAATTTTCGAGCGTTTTAAAAGGAGTCTCGATTTAACTCCCAAAGATTCATTGGCTCGGAGAAAAAAAGAAATCTCGGATTTTCTACTTAAAGAACGATCGACCTCCGACCAATGAACTTTCCATCCACCCACCGAGGGGCGAGAAAACTCTCCGAAGTACCGAATTTTCGTTTCCCAGCTATTGAACGCCTCGGACTTTCGTTGAAGGAAGAATGTGGAACTTTTTCCGTCGGGAGAATCAGCGGAGAAAGAGAAAGCAACGTGGAGTGTCGAGGTAGCGAGGAATCGAAGTCGCGGAAGATCGGGAAATCGTCGGTTCTCTGTCGAAAAAACGACTTGCGGTGGAAACGAAACAAGGAGGAACACGGAGAGCCTTGCGCGCGGAGGAACTTTTCCAAGCAGCCCGAGCTAATTAATACGACGGTCGCGCGGTAATTAGCGCGTAATTTGCATCCGATTAAAAGTTAACTGGCATCGCAAGGCTGCCAGCCAACCCTTGCCGCCTGACCTTCCAACTCTGCGGCATAATTCTGTTTACCAAAGGCTTCTTCTCCTCTCGCGAATTTTCTGCCGTCTGGCCGGTGTGGTGCGCGGAAAAGATAACCGGTATTTCGTCGGAATAATTGCGCGGAATAAGACCGGCTCGCAGCTATTTTATATTCAAATGAACCGATTCGGACGCTATTTATTCCAACGCGAATATTAATCGCATCGCCAGCGACACCTCGAGATTTATAAACCAGATTCGGCGAATTGCTGCATTTTCTGCCACTTGCGGGGGAACGTGGATCGAGCAAGTTCGATCGAATCGATTTCCCTTCAGGGCTAAACGTCGGAAACTCGACATGCTCCTAAGTGTGTACGGATCGCGTAACACGGCCAAAGTTTCAACGCGCCAGCAAAATTAAATAATCCACAAGCCCTATAATTATTTTCCCTTCGTTCCCTCTTATCCCGTGTTTCACCGATTTCCGTGGGTCCCGACCTCGTCGATAAATAAATTTCCATACACGAATTTTCACGCGCGAGCAACCTCACGCGAGTCACGCGTGTACACGCGCGGAGTAGCCGGGATTTTTGCGAAACCTGTTTCATTGGAATTCATGGCACCGTGAATGGCGGAACGCTAATTGCGGCCAGAGCTAATGATGTAGGTCGATGGTAATTATTACCGCTCGATTTGTCGACGAGTGGCGAACGGGGAAAGCGTCTGACCTATGCCCTGCCACTTTTGCCACGCCGGTTGAACCGAACGCGTGTGTGTCATTTGAATTTAATTACCGAAACGTAAACTCCGACTCACGGACGAGTCGCGCTTTCGCGGAAATATCCCGCTTATTAATATAGACGCGATCTCGCCGCGAGATAAACTTCGTGGAACTTCGACGCGGTGGTGGATTATCGAAATTTGTTAGTAAAATGCGAGAGAAAGAAAGGTGTTTTTTAATAATGGAGTACACGGGATTTGGTCGCCGGAGTTCCGCGGCAAATTTAATAACGGCAACTTCGGGACCCGCGGGTAAAGTAGCTAAGAAGGAAACTTCTGTTTCTCGCGAGCCACAACCGGCCGTTTTATATTTAATAATCGCCCGGGAGATAGTTACGGGATGAATGTCCGCTTAGAAAAGTACACGTCGAATAGAAACTCGGGGATAAATCATCCCGCGGAAATAACCGCGAATCGTCTCGAATTTTCGCTAACAATACGGTAACGCGCGCGGCGCCTCGTCGTTTCCTATTTTCCGCTGGTAAATCGTCGCCGCGTTTTCTCGTTCTTGGCGAGAAAGAGATTCGCGAGGTACGAAGGCTCGGCTGTGACCGACCAAACGATCGGTCGTTGGGTCTGTCGAAAATCCGAAGCTAGCAATCAAAGAGCCCCGAAGCGGCTGGTGCAATAAAAGGAAGCACGGGAAGAAATAATTTCGCGGGAAGGAGGGTCGTGAGAAATTGTCCATTCGATGAATCTGTTCGTCGAGGGTGAGGTGAAAAGAGGAGAAGGAGGGCGAGGGTCGGGGGTGAGAGGGAAAGCAATGGCTGGTTGGTTTCGAGACGAGAAAAAGAGGTGTCCTCCTTAACGTGTAACGAGAGCTTATTGCGGGATTGGTGGCGTCGGGACGCTGGCAATTTCGCCCTGGAATTCCGGCTTGCTACCCCCTCCCCACCATTGACACCGTACCCCTGCACTTTCGTGGCGTGTCAGGGGATGGTCCAGGCCGGAAACTTTCCCTGAAACTTATTGCCGAACTTATTACCGGAGTTTAAGCCGGCCTCGGCCACTTATCGCGGAATCTTCGGCCGACCGGAAGTTTAAAGGGCCAAGTGTGTGCACGGAAATGGCTGGAGGAGGTCGAACGGAGGAGGTGGGACAAGAAGGATAAAAAGGAGTTGCAATAAGCGTCCCGACAAGCCTCACTTGTCTCGAATTTTCTCTCCACTTCGGGATATTACGTTTTCTCTGCTTTATTCTCCCTCTTCCGTTTCCTTTCTGTTCCTCTTGTTCCACCGGTTCCCGGGCAGCAGCCGCGATGGGAATTTCGGGCGGGTAACGAGGAACCGACCAAGATTGCCGCGAAAAATCGCGCGAGATTGAAACGTAGGGGACGCGAGAGGAAGAAGGGGACTGATTTATCGAAATGATCGAGTCGCGAGCTGATTTCCGACGATTTCCGTATAATTTCGCTTAATTCCTCGAGATCCGTTTATTTTCGGATCATCGATTAACTATCTCTGATTGCTGCTATATCCGTAAATATCAAAGTCGAGGTCGAATTCCTAACGAACTTTATTTTTATCGTAACGCGTGCTGAAAAATAACCTAAACCTATAAATATAGAAGTTTAACGATCGGTAAAGTGGAGATAATACGAAACGACAGCAGGAGGAATTACTCGGGCGAAAGTTGTTAATTCGAGACGAATAACAAGTTCGATTAATACCAAACACTCGACGCGGGAAAGCAATCAGCCGACCAGCTGTTACGAAATTATTCTCACGTCTTCCCGCGTCTCTCTCTCGTAAATCGACCAAGATTCTTCGATTAAATAAGAAGGAAAAGAGGGAGAGAGAGGGAAGAAAGCACGAGCCTGCGGTTTTTCCTGGCACATGGTTGACGAAGTTACGTGGATGGGATTACGAGCACAATTACATAAGTGGAGGACCAAGTGCCTCGTGCCGTGCAAGAGCCACTCCAACTGTCCTTGCCTCTCTTCCACTCAATTATCATTTCCCACTCTCTCTTTTTTCCCTTCAGAAAACGCGATACGTCACATCCCACCATTGTCTCCAAGTCTGAGAACACTTGCGCGGAAACTGAAGCAAACGAGCATCGGGGTGGCAATTGTCGACCCTCTTCGACCTTTCCGACACGTCCATTTTTCCACTCGTTTCGCTAAATAATGCGATTTTAACGAAGATTAAATGGCGGGAATTAAAGTCCTTTTAATCGTCCACTAAATTATCCTTCAACCCAATTGGATCGAAAAGAGAACGTTTTCCGATTGATCGTCGCTAATAAATTCTTTCGAATCGTCGTTTATAAATGTCGAATAAGATTTCCCAACTTTCCTTCGTTATTAGTTCTTCGAAACGCGAAACTTGGGAGCTGGACACGAGTTGTTTCTCGTTTGCAGGTCAATTACCGCGACAAGATGTCGCGGAGAACCGATGTTTCAACGTTAATTTCTCGTTCTTATCGACGCGGCACCCAGAATTCAGCAGGCTCCGGAGAGATCGCGACGAAAAGCTACGTCATGGCCAAACTGGCGAAGTAATTTCGCGCTGGCTGCGACCTCGACATACCAAACTTTCCTCGCCCTATCTTCGAGTCCATTGCACCCCCGTTCGCAATCCTAAGAAGCCTAATTTCCTCTAGTTGCTTCTTAATTGCACCCGTCGCCTCTCCCCTGCCAGAAATAAATCGTCGCACGCGAAACGTGGCGGAACTTCGATCGCGAGTGCCGATCATTTTTTCACAGACTGTCGGTCAAGCCCGGAAATCATTTTCTCAGCGACTCTCACGGCAGGGATCGAATTTCGCGTGGCTCGACGAACGATTTTTCCCTGATAAAATGCATTACAAGTTTGATATATTCCTGGCTGCAACGGCGAACAGACGTTCCTCTGCAACGACTTATAAGTTCGGAGTGGTTGAACTTCCGGGGATTAAACGGTGTATAACTCGTACCCGGAGCATTGCCGCAAGTTTAGCGATCAAATAAATTGTTAATCCCCGGAACTAACATCCGATTTGGACGGAATTAAACGCGTCCGCTCGATTTTATCTCGCCGAAGACGCGTTTCGCGGATTCGATTATCGTCGAAATAATCCTTGGTAAATCGTGTCCCAAGGCACGGAACTTTCCCCCACCTCCTCTTATCTTCATCCCCCAAGTTTCGAGGCTGCATTCGTTACACTAAGCAGTGCATTTCACCTCTTTGAATGCCAGTTGTAACTCACGTTCACCGGAGATAAGCGGACAGCTTTCGGGAAACTCGCAACTCCGTTGCTCGACCGATCGGATGTACGCGATCCAAATGGATTTTTGCGAGATTAAACGGAGATACTGTTGGCGAAATTTTGCTCACCTCATGGGCTTGAAGAGCGCCTGCATGTTGGAAAAATTGATCTGTAGCTTCAGCTGTGTGCCGCCCTCTTTCTGTACTGTGAACAAAAAGTCGACGAATCAAAGATAAATCGATCGTCTTCCGATGCGAACACGACGATAATATTTTTAGTTGGTGCTCTTGTATATTTCGCGTACATTCGCAGCATCAAGGAATACGAGGTTTACGAGCGACAGGAATTAGAAGAAAGCCGAGAAACGGTGGGAAAGTTGGACCGAGAAGACGGAACGGTGGAAAAACAATAAGGGTTTCACCGACGAAGACGGCGTTGAAAAGTTATCTGGAACGTTAAAATAGGGCGAATTCGATTTAATGGAAAGTCGTTGGACGAAATAATTTCACGGTTGCATGACAGGAGAGAAAACGGCGAGCGGCTCGCTCGGGTTAACGGGAAAAATTTCTTGGCAGAGACGCACGGAGTGATATCGATCGTGCGTCGTCCACTGTGTCAATTTCATAAATGATATATGCCTAATTTAGGTGCCAGCCGTCCGGGTTACCCGCGGTCAATTTATCATACAGGACAATTAATCGTCGACCTGCTGTCGCGTCGCTGGAATTATTGACTCGAACTACTTAGACCTCGTGCTCGGGCCTTAAACCGCTACTTACACCACGGGGGCCAATTTATCCTTATTTTTCCTCCATCAACCCGACCGTACGATAATTCCGCCGCTGCTACGTCGATTTCTCCTTTTTTCCCCTAATTATCCGTACGCTCGAATGCTTCGTGGATTCTTAATACGGCGAGCGTAAACACGAGGTCACGGCGGGAGCGAGAGTTAAAAATAAAACGCGTTTACGGGCAATTAGAACTGACATTGAACCGCGGAGAATGACGTTATGCAATGCGACGAACGACAGTGTTCTGTTGCATAGTTTATTATCGCGAATGCGCGGCCAAAAACCGAGACTTCGTGGAATATTTTCATCACCGATTCCTCCGAACAGGTTGAATCCGTGTCAGACGCCGCTCTACGAGCCGGATACCCATCGATTTTCGAACTCGACCGTAGGGTAGCTTCCCCTTGAACTCCGGCAAAGTTCAAAGGTCGCTCCGGGAAAAAGCCGAGAGTTCGGAAGAGCGAAACACACCGCGATTTCGATTATCGTCCTGCTTCATCCACGATTCTTTCATTTCTTCGTTAACCTGTCGAGTATGAGCCGCGGATAAGTCTCTACGTAACGACTTTCGTTTAACGAATCAGCTGAACGAAAGAAAAATTTTTACGCGATACTGTTTCGAAAAACTCTCGACTCCGCAAACGTCGAGAAATTTATTAACCCCTTAATATACAACGACGAGTTAGATTCGACATTTATTTCAAGGCCCTTCTTCGACATTGGTAAGTATTTCTCTTCATTGCATGTCAAGAGATAAGTTTTACGAATCAATCTTATCAATAAAAATTCGATATTTATAAAAGGAAATATATTCCTTTTCAGTTTCCATTCTCTAGTTCAACTTAGCGAAATAAAACAATATTTTTCAATCGCATCGAGTATATTTAATTCGCATGTCAAGGGGTTAATTTCTTACGACTTTTACTAGATTTTTCCTGGGAAATACGCAAGTCGCGTATTAGACGATAACAAAACAGCTGTTAAAAGATTCTTGCTTGGAAACACAGATATTAACCCTTAACGAACGAATGCCGCCATACTCGCGACATGACGTGATATTTTAGGAAATCTGTTAGGTTTGGCCTTATTTATACATGCAACAATTAAGGGCGATTGGCAATTGTTTTTTGTCGTGTTCTGGAACGCATTCCTCTCATTCTTCTTCGAGGATTGAGCGAAAATACATCGTTTTATATGCGATCAATAAAGTTTGTTATCGTCATTTTCGGAGCACTATCTGTTAGAAGAAAGAGAAACGAAGTCGTGCGTACATGCGTGCCATTTTTCTTTTCCACACCCAAAAAAAATATAAGTAATTTTGTATAAATATATCGTTAATCTATAAAAAATAAATTTATAAATGTATACAAATCTACACATTACATACACGCATCTATTTGTTTATTTCAATTCCTATTATTTTTCTGAAATTTTCACTTCAGTATTCTTTTGTACGGATATATCTGTTCATATACTACCTATTATTACTAAAATCAAATAAATCGATATTAATTATGCATCTTTTCTCGCTCTGGAAATGAAGCACTTAATTTCCTAAAAATCCGTCGACTTACTGGTCATAGTATTAGAAAAATGCGTTCGTTCGTTAAGGGTTAAATGAAGGCTCCAGAAACTTAATACAGACTTCGTAAATGTGTTATTATTATTTTCTGTAAATAAATTTCATTTCGCAAGTGCAGATAGTTGCTTGCAAGCGCGTGTTTATATAAATAACGCGAACAAATGATGTCTTTTCGCGAGAAGGAGAGGAAAGAGAATTATCTGTAGAGTCTCGAGGAATAGCTATCGAAATCAGCTTTCAACGTATCGAACGACGAAACCCACTCTTCGCGTAATTTAATTATTGTCTAGCAAGTTGGATCGAGCTGCTTTGTTACCAAGATACCGTAGGATCGTCTTTGTTCCGTCCTTCCCCATGATCGGCGATCTAATTTCCCTCACGGAAGCCCGATACCGCTTAATAATTGCATCCCCGTCGACCAGCCACTGCTTGCCGCTGATTTAACTTCCTCCCGTTGCCTCGCGATTTGTTCAACAAACTATCCTCCAATACTATCAAAATTACATCGATCCATTCGTCTTCGTCGAGGCAAACTTTCCGGTCTCTCGCAAATCGGCGCGACTCGGATTTCGCCGACTCGTTCCACCGACCAGTTTTCCTCGATCCAACCTTAAATACCAAACGCAAAGTAACTCTTTTATTCTACGGTTACCGCAAACTCTACGACTCTCTCGATTTCGGATTAAAAAAACGGAGAATTTCGTAGAATACGAATTATTTAAAATTCGAGAGACAAAGAATTTAAGAATCTATACCAGATCGTTATAAACTCTACGATTCTTCTGATTTCAAACAAAAAACGAGATGAGTGCGAGATGAAAGAGACTGTGTACAAGGAGATCGGATGTACGAGTTTATCTATTATTGAACGTCTTTATTTTTTAGGAGAACACTCAAAGAAATCAAAGATATATAATTTCGTTTCTGTTTTATTATTTATTGTTTCGTTTAAACTTTTCAGTCAGCCTTTCTACAAATGTATGAATGACACTTGAATAAATAGACCGAATAGAAGGGCACAGTACTAACCCTTTGCACTCGAGAGGCGACTGTCGGTCGCCATAAAATTTTGAACACCCATATTAATTAATATACCAAATTTAAGATAATATAACAATATACGAGATAACGAAATGAAATAATTTTACGTGTTAATTATCTTACGATTCTTTGTTTACTATTCAAAAAAACATCATCAGTTTTATAGAAGAAATTCTGTGAATTTTCACTCTACTATAGTCAAAAAATTGTCGAGTGCAAAGGGTTAAAAATTATTCCATTAACATCTATGATTGTGCCGAATGTTTAGGATACGTGAGACAAGCAGGAAGAATCTAAAATGTTTAGAGTACGCGACAAAAGCATGATCGAAGAAGAGAGGATGAGTATGAAAGTAGACGGAGTGCAAGATTTAAATTAGTGTGACAGGATATGAGCGAGAGAGTTCGAGTCGAGAGTAGTCAGTGTCAGTAGCGAGTCAGTTAAGAATAATCAGTAGCCAAATGTCAATTATTAAAAAGAGATTAGCTATTATTTTGAATAAACCATTTTTATTGTTAAAAAAAGAGTTCGTTTCCGTCGTCCACCCAACATATCCACCGAAAGTATAGGTTCGTCCGTGTTGGAATGTATGACAATACTACACTAATCGCGACATCTGTTAAACTTATTATACATTCGTACGACCTGGTCACGTAGTATGCCAACAAGTCTACTGCACACCGTTTTGCTTTTCTTGTCCCGTATTCTCGATCCGATCACCTTACCGATAAAACGTCGTATACAGTTAAAACGTAATCTGGAATATAACGATCAAAGTTAATAAACCAAGTATGAAAGAGTAAATTGTCTACCAGTCCAGCGGCAAAATCCTGCGATAATTCGAAACGCAAGGGGGACAACGCGGGGAGATCGATGCTGGATTGGCGAAAACATGATCGAGGGAAGGAAAGAAAGGTAAAAGAGACACGCGGTGAAAAGCTACACGCGTGGCGAGTATAAATAATCGAGCAGGAGCCGACATAATGATCGAGCCGGAAATTGCGCGTACAACCTCGTGCCAGGTCTAATTTTAAAACGTTCCGCTCGGAAAGTCCACGAGAGCCGATCTTTCTGTCCCTGCCTCTCTCCTTCGTGTCTGTTCCCCTCTTTCCATCGGATCGGACAATCGCGCGGCATTGTTAGTCAATGAACCGCGTAGTAGCAATTACTAAGCACAAAGCCACGGTCACAATAACACCGGTTAATTGTCTGGCTTCATGGGCCGGAGAGAAATTAATTCCAACAGAGAAGATTATTGCGCCGCCGTTTCCAGATTAATTTTATGCCAGCTCGTCTAATTCCCTCCTCCCCGCCCTCTGCTCGTTTCATTTGTTGCGTCGGCTTCGTTAGCTCCCTCGCTCGCGACGATCAAACCGACGGGAATACGCGTCCTCTGTCACGGTTCCATTCCCCATCGAATATACCATAATCACGGACCCAGGAATGGAGGAACAAAAACAATTAGCCGATTGGATCGCGGTTTCGCGGTTCATCTTTCTCCACGATTACCCATACCTCTCCGCTTTACGCGGAAATCGGTAATTTTTGGAAAACTCCTCGGTAACCTCTTAGACACTATGCGCCACTATAGTGACTTTCGCGGATGCAACCTCTCTAAACCACGCGATAATATAGAAAGAAAAATATAAATTAAAAAAAACATAAATTAACATAGGAAAAATATACATTGGAATGAAGTGTTTGATGATTAAATTATAATTTTTCTTAAAGGACAGCATTATCCGCCATACATTGCAGTGTTGTATCATTTATACGTAATTCGCGTTGAACTCTGCCGTACAGAGAAACAGCCTCGCGCAAAATTCAGAAGTGCCTAAGAGGATAAGAAAGTAAATTATCCTGTTCGGTAAGTTCCCGAAAGTAAGGAGAAAAAATTCGGGATTTCTGATTTTAATCGACGTATCTTTCTACTTGGTCTCTGAATTTTTTCCATGAGAAATATCGCGAAATGTCGAAGATAATCGCCCTTTTCGGAAGCCTCGTTTCTTCCCTGAATCGCGCTGCCGAGAAGAACCGAATGCATTCGATTTTAATAGAAAAATATTCCTTTTTACAATATAAATAGTCTTCGAATATTTACCAATCGTTGTTCTACCGGTTTCGAAGCTGCAAGAAAATCGGGGAAGGAAACTACTAGATATTTTCGATCAGTAAAGTACTCTCTACCGATGGTTAATTTATTAACTAAACGGAATTGTTCTCAGAATTCGCTTTTCCCTCGAAGACTTCCGCGAGACCCGTCGCATCGGCGGAGAAGCGAGGGAAGGAGGAAAAACGTCGATTTATTTGGAGCTAGGCGAAATTTAATAAAGGTCCACGTACAGTCTGCCGGCTTACCATCTATTATTTCGCCGTAGGAAAAATTCCAGGCACGATTTGCGTGCACTGTCGCTCGAAAATTTATATTATACGTTCGATCGCGTAGTATTACGCGAGTGGAAGGAGCAACGAGTGTCGAAGAATTTCGATTAACATGCGCTTCTTCGGACCGGATCGAAGGTCTGGCCAGTGACGTCCGATTCCACTTGCAGCGCTAATTCTCGTTTGCAGAAAACGCCGCGTGGAAATATTCCAACGAGCCTAACCGATAAAGCCGATCTATTGTGTCGGGTTTTCTATTCGTGCAATCGAGTTTCCACTGCGGGGGCGGATGAAAAACACGGAGAAACTCACCGACGTGAACGACAGGCTTCGTAGCGATCTCGTGCAACAATTGGTCCACGTATTTCGAGTTCTCCGGGTACAGTTCCGTCCTGGATATCTGCAGATGGAACTTCTCCAGCGTGGAACTGTTCTTCCTGAAAGCAGACGAAAGCTATATTAATTCGCGTGGAACGAATCGTGTATAGGTAGTCCTCCTATAGCACGGCATCTTATAACACGGTTTCGCTCTAACACGATGAAAAAATTACGAAACCTTTGTACAATATTGTACGTCTACAGCGCTAATAATTTGTGTTTAACGCGTTTAAAAACTAAATTAGCTTCAAATATAATGGCTTTATACGAAAATGTATAAACAAATAATCGAATGTATTAACCCTTATGGCTCAAAGTATGCCTCGAAAGCACTAAATATTGTAATCAAAATTATATTATTTTTGAAACGAATAAAGATTGTTTTGAATNATTTCGCATTAGGTTTACGGGTATTTTATGTATACTTATTTTTACGGACACCCATTTTACAATTTTAAACAAATCTACAGGTAAAGGAGACCACGTATTTTCTTTAAAAAACAATCGGCGAGTTTAATTTGGAAGCAATCGTAATATTAACAGACTCCATATAAGTTAATTAAATCTGTTAATATCTTATAATTGAAGCAACCCCTCGAATTGATGCTAAAGTCTGACACTTAAGAACGTGCGAGTCAAAATATGACGAGAATAAGTTAGAATTTTCGGTCGATACTCGCGATTAAAAATCTAAATGAAGAGAAAGGTTCTACAGACGAAGGTGATATAGTTGTACCGAGCGTTTATATTTTTAATAAAAACTGAGTTGCCTTTATGGAAAATTAAGTTGCTCTTATATTAGAAAAAATCGTTTATTTCGATTAAGGTCTCGGATTGTAACCCCTTTTTCGTACTGACTTTGGGTCTCGTATAACACGGTTTTAGGGTAATTTCTAGGAACCTATCTACCGTGTTACAGAAGGGTTGTCTGTGCCAGTAAGGAACAAGAGGGCTCGTGGAGGCTGTACGAATCGAGGATGTCAGCTCGGACGGATCCGAGATGTCTCGGTTACACGCGTTACGATCCGGGAAACGCGGTTCGTGGCCTTTTAAAATGCATGGAACGCCGCGGAAGAGTGTGACCCCTCGTTTCGCGCTGGCTTCGAGGATTGCTGAGCTGTCTGATAGGCCATCTCATGGCGAGGAACGGTGTTTCCCATGGCGGTACGTGAACGCCGTTAAAGGGTGCTTCTGGACTTATCTCCTGCTGGAAAGGTTTAGTCGCGAATGCGTGACACGTGTCCACGATAACGTAGATTCCTCTGGTCCCTGTGGCCTTCTCGCAGCTGTCCGCGTTCTCTCTGTTAGTCCGCACTCCACTGTTCCGCAAGTTCGCGGCCATTCGAGTTCGAATTCGTGTTCTCCGCCATTTTTCGTCTCCCGTTTGCGTTAGTTCGCGCAGAGTAGGCGTCGCTTCTCGCGCTTTTAACGCTTTCAACGCTTTTAAGGCTTCCGAGCTGTCCTTTTGTTCGCTCGGATCCTGAGAGAGGATGGGAAGCGAGACGGAAGAGGGGAAGGGCTTGTTTCACGACGGTTGATCTACTGTTTCAGCAGAAAATCCTCACCTCAGCCCTCTTCCGGAACGAAAGGAAGTCGCAGGATGTCCGAGCCGTTCCTCGAGACTTGCATACTGATCGCTCGACGACGTCGCGTTCGATCTTGCTGAATTATATCAGGAATCAAACGAATGGTCCAACTTGCCAGAGACGCTGTTTTCCAGCGATCCTCGGCAACTTCCCGCGATTTATAGCCGTCTGCAGGTTTTTTCATCGCGAGAAGAGCTTATTTTCTCGGGGCGTACGTGGAAAAACGGCAGGGTCTGTTAAATTGAAAGTTTAGCCAGATTTCTGGGAAAACAAATCCTTCGTGGTCTCGGAGCAAGAAAAATATCAGGCGGTTTGCATACTCGCGCGTGTCCACGCAGGCGGGACTACGCGTTCCTGAATCGGTGGAAAAGCTAATAATTTTCGCTAATATCTCAGTCACGTCGAAGAATTGGGTCACGAAAGTTCCCCGTCGTCGCGAGTCCGATGAAGTTGCCCGCGATATTGAAATCAGTTCCTTCCGGAATGAACACGATTTACGTCGAAAACACCTGACAGCCTTCGCTTTCCCAACTCCCAAGTGGAAATCTCTCGCTCTCTAACCTAGCAACGGCACCCTATTACCGTAAAAAACTCCAACAATCGAGGCTGCCGCGGTCATAAGCAACATCTACTAAAAGTATCTCCGAGAGAAAATCTTCGGAGAATTGCACACGGGGAGGAATCTTTCCGCGGAATCTTGCATTTCTCGCCAATTTCCATCTCGCTCTACGTCGTCGGACACGCCGAAATTACGTTCTCGTTCGACATCGGATTCAACGGCGTGCAATTGCAATAAAACACTCGAAGGCAGTTCGTAAGCAACGAGAACGGAAAAATATTCGCGGAATTGCATGCACAGCGGCGCGATGGCTCGCGGATTCGGACACTCGCGTCGTAAATTGCGCTGGAATCCGGCATGGAATAACGAGCTCCAGGGACGGTCGTAAAAGTTGTTTTTCCCGAAAACTTTATCAGCCATCACGGTCAGCCGCGGCTCGATCTGACGAGATTAATCAACGAGCTAATTGTCACCTTAATCATCCCGCGTCTCTGTCCCTCTCTCTCTTTCTCTCTCGCTCGACCGTTCCGAGTTGCGGATTTTTCGCGAAACTTTTCTCACCTGCGGACAATGCGGGACTCGTTTGTTCGCGTATCTAGATTTTCGAAACCGGAGAGAATCGCACCAAGGCCATCGTCGGTTTGTCCCGCTTCTCGGAATTGATCTCGTGGCAACGATTATTCGCCAAGCCGCCCATTGTCGCCGGTTTCGCGGTTGCGTGTTATTAATCGCGCAAGAGGAGGTCGGACGACGGGGATTCGAGGATGAAGCGAATCTCGAGAAGCTTCTTCGAGGTGAATCGACTTGGCAGAAGGAGCCCTGACAAGGGCGTGGAATCTTGCGGCACCTTAATTAAGCAACTTCAGAGGTGTTCGAAGGTGCCTGAATTAATTGCCTGAAACGTTCGTGTACGGCATACATTACCGGTCTCGTACCCCATCTTTGAGCCATCCGAGAGAACCGGCGATCGATCGCGATCCTTTTTCCACGGAGGAAAATAAGATGGCGCGCGCGAATTCCTCTCTCGTCCCACGCGTAATCCCGCGTCTGCAGATTTAATCGTTGCTTCCCGGCAGTTAAAGTGCCTGCGAGGTATTTCGAGAATCTTCGAGGGCGACTACTCGAAACCACGAGCTTCGTTTGCTCTCTCGCGGGAGAAAAATGAGACGGGAAATTAGCCTTTCGACGGTGGACGAAGAGGAGGAGGAGGAGGAAGAAGAGGAAGATTGATGAAGAGATCGGTTGACTTTCGGTCGGACACGGTGATCACGAAACGACCTCTGCCATGCTAATCTCCTTTGTCCACTCCGTCATTAATTCCAAGGACCGTCGTGTGCTGTTTTATAAATAACAGCGAGCACGAAGAACATATTAATGCGCTTATGATTCACTCCGATAATGTCGTCTATCTGCGAAGGTCCGGTCGAACGGTTAGTAACGGTGACTAATTTCCTCGTGTTCGCGGAAATTCGTCATCGTACCGCGGTTTATTTTCCGCCTTCTGCGCGATTCTTACTCGCGAAGCGGGGCTCGGAAGCAATTTGGCTTTGCATACGCTAATTAACGTAATCCCGCGAACTGGGACTGTCGCGCTAGAACGGTGCATTAGACTTCTATGAGCATGTAATTAGATCGCGCGAGCACCGGCCCGTTCTTCCCGGTTTCTTGACAGCGGAAACAGCGATCGGACTCGATGCAGCCGTTCCGTGCGATGAGGCGCGAAGAATGGAAGAGAATCAGCGGCATTTATCCACCGTTGCTGAGCGCGAAGGGGTTTCAAAACGTCGGAGAGAAGGATTCAACCGGGATGAAACAATGGCGCTGGTTCGTAGGAACTGTGTCGCGATATCTCGACTTTTTCCTTTGCTGGAACCCTGCGTTTCCCGGCCACGTTGTTTCGCCTAATCCATGCGTGTGCCTCCATTCCGCGTAGGTACGTTTAATATGCGCGTTGCCGGCCGTGTATCGTCGAGGATTAAACCTCCATGCTAGGCCAAAGCGTCGGATTACTCGTGGAACTGTACAGGCTAGCATGGTCACTGTATCTCGTCACGACTCGACAGGATCAAACCTACCTCGTCGAATTTCCTCTCGGAGTTTCCAAGGTTCTCCGAGTTTCCTGCGCGGTCGCGAGTGCCGAAGAGAACACGCGGAATTCGTTAATTAGAGGAGTTCGGAAGACTGCCGGATCGTGGATGACGATTCGACGCAAGCCGATCCAAGACTCGCGACACACCCCTGTCTGTCGTGTGTACTTACTTGCCTTAGTCGCGGGTAATTTCGCAGGAAACGAGGGACGGACGATCGTCTTAGCGTTCTCTGGAGATAACCGGTGCTGCTTCCCTGGATTCTGTTTCCAATTATCCCCGAGGCGATCCCCGCGTCTAGACGAGGCTTTAATTCATAATACGATTGGACGGAGATTCTCGCGACGGATTCGAATCATCCTGCAAAATGTCCCGGCGTCTTTGATAATCGGATATCAGCAGCGGATGTACCAGGACCGCGTGAATTCGTTAACGGGATTAATCGTAATTTATCTCCGAGATACAACGAGATCTATCGGAGAATTCGAGGAATAACTAGGTAACGTTATTCTTAAATTAATTTACAGGATCTTTCGGCACCCTCAGGTCTGCGAGTACGCGGCGACATCGGCGAATCGATCAAAACGACGAGTGATACCTCTAATTAAAGTAATAGCACGAAGAATAAACAAACGTGTGCTATGCGTTCGCGCTGAGTTAATACAGTGGATTTTTGACACTCTTTTTATTATAAACAAAAACCGCTATTGGTTAAAACGGTGACGAAGATGATCGACAGGTCGTAGCGAGATGAAGGAAGAATCTAAATGTATAGAATACGTGATCGAAAGAAGAAGAGAACCTGAGTATGAAAGGAGACGGAGTGCAAGGTTTAAATAAGGGCGACAGGTTATAAGCGGGTCAATATGCAGTATGCAGAATTCGATACTCGGTCGTCAGTGTCAGTGTGCGAATTATAAGCATCAATAGTTAAGCGTCTAGTTATTATTTCGAATAAACCATTTTTATCATTAAAAATTTCGTTTCCGTATTCGTTTCCCTCATTCACTCGACATTCCTACAATATTAACTTTAAGAATCAGAAAACTAACGCTGATGTAATCTCATTGAGTCTCGCTGCAGTTCGTCGATGATCTTTGTCACCTTTTGGTCAATAGTTTATACATGTTTATAACCGAGTCAGCTCTAAAGATGAAGGCACGAACGCACAACATGTGCATTCCGATCTCTATGGGAGACTTTGAAGCGAATTTCTCCGGAAGTCCCCGACGAGATATTTTTCGACTAGTCCGAGGATTTTTATTCGAAAAAAGAAACACGTAGACAGGAGAGATTCCTCGTCGAAGGTGAAGCGACGTATCCGCGGCAATTCCTAGAGAGAGAGAGAGAGAGAATCGGTAGCACAGGGAGCCGCATCGGCCAGCCGTGTTAATTATTTCCCTCTAGCCCGGTAAACCAATTTCCAATCGAGCAGATATAAAAAAGGAAGCGGAGGAAAGGAGATATACGAACGGCGCAGACGTTGGTCGCGGGTCGGTGATGATTTTTGGCCAGTGGTGTGAAAATCGATAGGCGGAACCGACGGCCACTGCACATATTGGCCAGCCGGCAATTGATGAGATCGTTAAAGTAGGCACACCGTGTATATCTAGTTGGGGTTTCATACAATTCCTGCAAGTGTACACGAGCCGTGTACGTGTACTCGGTCGCGCGTCCCTGTGTGCACAGGTCAGAATGCACACAGTCTGCCTCAATATGCAGTGATCACTAATGCAATTTCATGGCGCATGCACGTGCAGTAACGAAGGCTTAGGTCACGCTTTCATATACACTGACTGATTACGTCTTGCCTGTGGACGTGCACTCGTGTAACTAGGCTGTCCGAGTGTCGTTTTATGAAAACGATTCCGCGCGGTATCCGACTAGCCTGCACCTGTATTAATTAACTTGCTTCTTCAATTTCGCCCGTCCACGCCCGATTTCAAAGCGTCTACGCAACCGCCGTCGATAATTCCGTGACAAGTTTACAGAGCTAGGTCCCCAACTGGTATATCGTTCACGAAGAGAGCAAGTCGAGTGTACGTCGTGGTTATTACTCTTAACGCGTTCGCTGTCACGCGTGTTTTATATTATACCCTGAGGGAGCCGCGGTAGAATTTTCATTACGCTATAACGTAATATTTACTCGGGGTAATATAATATCAAGTTTTAATTAAAATGTATAACGGGTCGCTAGAAAGACACCTTCTTCTTTCGCGCTGTCGTCTAGCCGTTGGTCACTGGACGTTCGACGTTTTCGATAATAAAAATGTCCAGTTGGAATTTTATCCTCGCGTGGCGGATAAAATTTCGCGTTTCGTTGTGGAAACACGGTTGTAAATGATCCCTGGTCACGACGATGACCGCGATGGCCCCGCTGAGAAAACAAAGTCCGGTAGCGAGTGACCGAAATGGCGGCCAACACGTTAATTACCGCGTCTTTCCGCCACGCAATTGGAAAATGAAACGAAAACCGTATCGATCCGTGTGTAACCGTTAATGCTGAGCAGAGAATTAAATCGAGCAGCTTACTTTTCCCTGGTAATACGTTCGGTGGAAACGAGGCGGAGCTTTTCCACAGCTCTTGTTCGAGGAACGGGGGTTCCCGCGGACAGGGCAGCCGCGGAATTCACACGAGAGGACGAGGACAGAGGACAAAAATTGGGAAACTTCCCGGAAGCTTCGGTTTCTCTCCGCTGGTCTGGAAAAAGTTCCTAACGACAGCCTGCACTTCTATCGGAGTAAATAATTATCGGGTGCCTGTTCGCTCGTTCTGTTTATTTTCCTTCCGACGGAAAAACAGAGGAAAAAGGGGAGAGAGAAAACACGAATGTACCAATCGAAGCCTCGCAGCGTAAAACAATCGTCGCTGAACGAAGTCGCTCGTTACCAGTGATTGGGTGATGGATGACGCCGGAGCAGAGAGAACGTCAAGCCCGAGACCGAGAGTTTCGTTTAGAAGAAACGTTCCTTGTTCTTCTGCCTGATTACCAGCTTTTAAAAAACCGGTGATTAATCTCAACGGACTCGTCGAGTCGTGAAGAAAGAAGCTGCGAGTAGCCGGAAAATCGGGCGATTTGATTCTCGAATTAATGGAGCCGGGAGAGAGAACCCGAGAGAGGGAGAGAGATAGATAGAGAGAGAGACGTTCGTCTTCTCGGATAAGGAAGCAACGCGATTGGGTAATTAGTAAATTATTAAACGAGCAAAGAGTCGATTGCCTGGATCGCGTTTGAGACGGAATCCAGCAAACGAGCCCGGCCTGATTAGGGGATTGTCTGATTAGTCTGTTTGCCGAGGAATAGGCGAAGGGGTTAGCCGGAAGTCAAGGAACAATCGCGAGTCTTCCGGTGTGGCTGGCAGCGAGCGTACACGCGAACAAGCCAAACTGCAAACCGAATCTTCCGGCGTAGATTGAGTTC
Organism: Euglossa dilemma; assembly: GCA_002201625.1. Lineage (NCBI taxonomy): Eukaryota > Metazoa > Arthropoda > Insecta > Hymenoptera > Apidae > Euglossa > Euglossa dilemma. Next base: position 178,921 of record NIJG01000018.1, on the reverse strand, counting down.
GGAAACACGCGCGCCAGTCGAACTAATCTCGCCCCATCCTCAGACGGCTGCCACACTGCGAGCAACCCCCTTTCTCAGCCGGGCGTCTGTAACTCCATCAGGGACTAGGATTTAAGCTTCGTTCGCATGTACGAGCGATCGCCAGCCGGCAGATTCGAGATCGAGAGGCCGGACGTCCGGTGAATTCCACGAATCGCGCCCTGCGATGAATCCTCAACGAAGATGGATTCCGTTTCCGACTCTACGTCCAGCGTTATCGAGAGGCTGACGCTTCGCTTCTTCGAGTTTCCAGCCGATCATTTTATCGAGGGTTTGCTCGCAAAGTCGGAGATGCTAATGGAGGGCCCCGAGTTTAGTCGAGATTTCCAATGGCCGCTGAAGAGGATGCAGATTCTTTCGGACCGGTTCTTTTGGCAACGAAGTTTTCCATCGGCTTCGTTATCCCGTTGCTCGATATTCTTTTTCGCAAGAAAATCGCGAAGACACGAATTTTCTTACGTTCGCGTGTTTCTCGCGAAAGAGGATTAGAAAACGACGGAACTAACGATGGCTATTTTTTCGAAACGAAATCGGTCGATATCACCGTCTTATTGTTCAACGTGCTTTAACGAGGCGCGTTTGAGGTCATATTGGAAAATGGCGGAAGTAACGATGGCAATTTGAACAAAATCGCTCGATTACGTTATCTGTTTGTTTAAAGTTGCTCAAAGAGACGCGTAAGCGGGTTGGGTTAAAAAACGACGGAGAAGGCTGTGAAATGATATTCTTCCGACTCGAAGGGATTAAAGTTAAGTGCAAAGCGAATGCGAATGATAACCGACTCCGCGTTCCGTGATTACAGACATTCCGAGTCTTCTAATTAGACAACTGATACGCTGAACCTGCTAATCCCGTAATTGCTCCACATAATGAACCTGCGAATCCCCCGAAGATCCATACTTCCAATTATAATAATTACAAGTTACGTCGGGTTCCAGTTCCGCGATTAAACGAATCTTCCGTGACGTTAGATCGTCGGAGAGGTAGCTAAAGAACGAAAGCAAACCGACGACACGAGGAAACGTCGAAACGGTAAACCACGGTCGAACATCTGACCGATTTTCATCGGCGTCGAGGATAAAAAGGGACGGGAAAGAGGAGAAGAAACGGAGGAAACTATAAAGCACGGAGGGTAGTTAATGGGCAGCACTTACCACTGAATTTTTTAGCCCGGCTCATCCTCGTGGAAGGAGGACGCGAAGAGGGGTCTAGCACGAGACGGAGGAAGCTGGAGGAAGCTGGGAGGAAAGAGAAGAGCCGGCTGAGAGAGTGGAGAGCTACGAAGGTGGCGTTCATTTGTTATTCATAGGGTCGCCATAGCCCTGGCACGTCGTCGAACAGGTTTCGAACACGTTCGCAGAGGGCCACGGAACCCGCAAACTCATCCGGCAACTTCAATTACACAGATTTCTTTTATCTACTCGCGACCAACCGTCTTCGAACGTGTCTCCGGCGTCTCGCCACTGTCTCTCTCTCTCGACGCGCTACGGGTCACTCTGCTGCGGAGGAGATGAAATGCTAACATAATTTTAATGGTAAAATAGGGAGACGCTGAAGAATAACCGGCCCGACAGCGGAGGCAGGTCGCGAGGAAGTGAAAATTTAATAGCAACCAAATTCGTTCCTTCCGTCGGGTTTTCCAGCAAGATATCGCGTATCGGTTGCGCGATTATCGGCCGGTGAACGACAAATCGAAATTACAGCGGAAATGTTGGTAATTAGTTCGTTCGTAACGTCGATCTGGGTATCGCGTAGTTAAAACGCGTTTGAAAACAACGTTTATCGCGGGAAATTGGACAGTTACGGCTGGTAAGAACGAGCTGATTAATAAATCCGCGAAAAGGTCTCGATTCGCGTGAATAGCCTGGCCACTCGTGTGCCACGAGGCTCCGCCAAAAACTCGGCGAAACAATAACGGCATAATGCCTCGGGATTAACGCGATCTAACGAAATTACGGTAATGTAATATTCGGTTAATGAGTGCGCGTATATATGCCCGGCCGCTGTTTAAGATGAAAATAGGGAAGCGAAACAGAGGGAACGCGATCCGAGCGAAAGCTGGCAGCTATGAATTAAATACCAGGGTTAAATTAGTAGCTTGAACGAATCAATATTTACCAAATTAGCGCCACGGGGAACGGCTTCATTAATTAGCAAGCAATTGCCGGGCGCACTTGTTCAAAGGTGGAACACGGCCGATAGAATGATCCGAGGCTGGGCCAGTAGCTACCCTCGAATCACCACGGCCGAGTTATGCGATATAAATTATAAATCAGCCGGTCGTGCATTAAGGGGCGCCTTAAGAACGGCTGCATCGAGCTCTGCAATCGTTCTCTCCGTCTCGCCGGCTTCTCAAAGGCGCCATGGCATCGTGCATACGAAATCAGCTCCATGCAACCCTTCAAAGCGCAAGTGCACACGGCCGGAAGTTAACCCTTCGAGAAATAAGCCATCGAGGTCGGTACCGCAATCTTGGCTCCCCATTTTTCCACTTCCGGCCGACGTTTCACGTTCACGGGTGTAAAAGAATCTCCGGCATGGCAAACAGACTTTCCGACCATAAAATCCCCCGGAATTATACTCCGTTCGACGGGTATTATCCGAATATTGATCGATAATATAATCCAAGCTATTTACATTTCTCCGTATAGACGATTAGCTTCGATCCCCTGTGTGTCTTACCCCTTTAGGCATACACGATGGAAACGTTGCATATTATGAAATTTCGAAAATTATATAAGCTTGAAAAATACATAAATATATAACTCTGAGTCGAGTAGGTAGAAACTAAGATGGTTCTACGAGGGTTAAAAGAGAAACGATTACGCGTCCAAGTCGTATCCTCTATCGAATTTGGAAAATTAGATCCGCGTGAAACATATGAAATACGTAATCCCGTCGTTTCGAGTTAGCTATAGTACTCTGTCGCCTAATAATCGACGATACTCGTTTCTGTTCTAATTATCGAACAGGTTACCATAGTTTCGTAATTCTTGCCCCTATATTATCGAATTCTGCGCGTAAAAATCTCTCTCTCCGTTGCTCCCTGATGAAAAATGATTCAATAAGCATCGCAGTTGCACGAATCTGGAGAAAGGGGTCAAGGAAAGGCGAACGTATCGATGGACCGGTTCACGTGTCTCGTAAAAGAGAAGGCCGGCATTTAGCACCTGTCGAACGTCGTTTTCTCTCTCGTTACGACGGGACATCGGAGCAGAAACACGGGTCGTTCGGGTTTTATTACAAGGCTGGCCACCTATTGAATCGAGTTAAAGTTAGCACGGGAAGGCGAGATAAGCCATTGGTAGGTGGATGTTGGCATTCCCCGGGCAAGATTTATCATTCGAGCAAAGCGGGGACAAAGACGCGACGAGGAGGGCGAGAGGGGCTACGTATTTTACGGGACATCAGCAATTCTCCTGGGCAAATATGCCGGTTGTTTGTTTTAGAGGCGGTTCGCCGCGATTCTGCCGCGCGCACACGCCCGAACCCGCTCGAGCCGGCGACCGGCAAGCGCGATCCACGAATTCTAACGAGGCTGTGTGTGCAAATTTATGCGCAGCGAGTGTGCACCGCGCGCGTTCGCAACTTCTCACGGCTGTTAGACGTCTAACTTCGGAAAAGCTCCGCTTGTCGGCCCGTTTCTCGCACTTTCCCGCGTCGTAGCGTCAACACGACGCCCTTGTCCCTTTTCTCGGGATCGGTGAGATACGCGAAAGAGAAGCGAAGCCGGACCCAGGGGGTCGAAACGAGAGCGAAAGGAAAAGCGAGTCGAAGCGGCTGGCGGCAGATTCTGCCAGGATTCGCGAAGCAGTTTAGGAAATCCCGAAGGATTCGCGAATCGGTGTTCCAACAGCCTTGTAAGATTCCGATCTCGGGATTCCTCAGGGACCTGCGAGTCGCGTGAGAAGCAAAAATCCACGGACCAATTTCGCCAGTTTCAGGAATCGCACGGACGATTCACTCGGGTTGAAGATATATTATAATCCGATTATTCGCAAGATATTCGTTTTGGTCTCAGTTTCCGAACCCGTTTTTGTCGCCTCTTTTATACTTGGGTTTTTCCTTACAACCGCGGAATCGGTTCGCGGAAAGTTTATTGCCGGTATAGTCTCGTTACGCAACAACGAGGATAACAGTGCCGAGGATTTCCTTCACCGATAAGGTCCGATTTACGTATGAACTAACGGACAGATCGCAGAGGTCTTAAGAGGACACGTAAAAAGGGGCGAAAGGAAGAGAAGTCGATGGAGAAGAGTCGCTTGTATTATTTAGACGATCCGTATTCTTCGTCCACGCGACGTATGTCACGGAATCGAATTCGGACAAAAGAAAGACAGACACTCTCGCCTCTGCGCATTGATATTCCCGGGCCGATAATATTTCCCCGTGATGCAGTTCAGATCTGGTAAGTGCACAATATGCATTATGCATGCCTTACCGATATCGCGGCATGCGCTGCAACGATGATCCACGATCGTTCAGCACCGACCATCTAAATCATTCAGTCCCTAGCTATTTCGAAATATTTCCTCGCCGACTGCATCGCCACGAGGTACATAAAAATAGGATATCACGCTCTCGCGTGTCCCTTCGTCCATTCCTCTCTCGCTATTCGTCTTCTCGTCTGAAAATCCTGGATAAATATTAAATCGCGCCGATTTTTCCGCCCGAACCGAGCGTCGCGAATAGACTCGAGAGCTTCGACCGGTTCCGGAACGCTTCTGTGGTCCATCGATTTCCTGGTAATGACGCAGTGCTCGAGATTCTGCCGGATAAACCTTGGGGTTTCCCGTTTGAAATTCGGTTGGCAGAAATTGTAACGAAGAAACGAGTGGACGGGTAACACTTGTTGCGAAAACCGAACAACTGCGAGGCAGAAAGGAGGCTAAAGCTTATTTCGAGCAGGCTTGATCCCTTGAAATTCGTCGCGCTGCTGATCCAGGCGTAGAGGGATGAAATTCCGAGAGGCGTATCAGGCTATCCCGTTTCTTTCATCACCATGGACGGACAAAATAGGAAAGTGGCGTTTTCACTTTGCCATTGAATAGAATTCCTTTGGCAAGCGCATCCTCATGCATATGGATCAGCCATTCGTCATATTTTGACGGCGAACCTTCCCTTTCTCTGCCACCCTTCTATGGCCCTGGCCGGTCTTAACACGGAATAATTATGTCTGGTTCGTCGGCTGAAAATCGATCGGAGCGTCGATTTTATGCAACCGGCTCCAGTAATAATTCCCTCGGATTTTCATTCGGACTTTGCCGTTCGAATCGTCGAACGCGGTGATAATTATGTTTATAGCGATCAAGGATATCGCGATTACGCGAGAAGACCGGTACGAGAATCTCACGCGAAACACATCTCAGAAATTTTGTTTATCAGCCTTATCTGTTTGTCTCCATGTCATATGACGATGATTAAGCATGCACTGGAGATTGTTTTTTTCCGAGATCTACTCGCTATCGCGCCTACTTTCGCTTTATCAAACGCAACGAAATTATGCAGCGATTTCTTATCGGTTTATTACACGTTTATTACCCGGCAAATAACAAATATATTCCGTTGCTTGGGAAAATACCGATTTTATCCAGTCGAGCGATCAATTTCTCGGTTATCCAGTATTCGAGATCGAATAAAAATTCCCGAGACTGCGATTAAAACGTTACGTCGTCTTCCTGAGATTACCGATTCGCGCCGGATAGAGTAACATCGAAATTCTATCATGGAAATTCGCGATCACGCGAAAATCGTTCCAGCGTTTATTCGTTTTAGCATCGCGTAAAACCACAGCGTGCATCGTGTCTTTCAACCAATTACGGGAAAAATAGTTACGTAAGAAGCTCGCGTCATACGCTTCCGGTTATTTATCGCAATTACGAGTCACGTCCCGCGAGATATCGTAGGAAAATCGAGGAAAAATCGAAGGAAAGTTGCAAGAGATGGGTGACACCGCGGTTTTAAATTCTCCGCTAATAATAGCAATTATTTCACGCTAATTATTCATCAGTTCGCTTGCTAACGGTAATCCTACCAAGACCGGTCAAATGATCGACGGATAAAACTTTGAAGAAAATGTAAAGAAAAATTACGCGACTGACAACACGGCTTTAAATTCCCCGGTAATGATAGCAATTATTTCACGCTAATTACTCGTCGCTTGATTACCAACGCTAAACCTACCAGGACCGGTCGAAAGATCGACGGATAGAAAAACAAACAGAGAGAAACTGCAAATAAAATATTTCCAAATTGATAATAATCGCTTCCGGAGAAGAATCGAGTAGTCAAATGACAAAAGCGATAACGTCGAGTGCAGAAAGTGCAGAAAAATCGATATTTGCAATAACGATTTACTATTTTTAAAAATATCGTCGACTGTATAGAGAACGTCCCCGATTTGCTGTTCCTAAGTACCGAAAAAATGGCGGAACACGAAGGATTGATAACGAGAGGACACGCGCGTGATCTATCGAACACGATGTCGTCCCCTGCTTATCAATTACACGCGAAATTATTAGACGACACGGTACACAAATTTATTATGAATATGCATGCGAGCCGATGTAACTTCTCCTCGAGCATCATCTCTGATCAATGCAAATTGGATAGCACGAATTAAGCTGCAAGATGACAAGATGGCGAGATTGCAACGTATCTCCACAATTCGATCCTATTCGGAACTGCTTCCTATCGGCTTTTCCAACCATCATCGAGTTAATCAATGGGACAAAGCAAATATAGGGAAATTAAAAATATCGACCCCGATTCGAGTGATCTATTCTCAGAACGTCACATCGATTCCGCGATTCTAGAACTTGCTCGACATCTCGTACAGTGTCATCGTTGATGAACCATCTGTTAATTACTGTCAAATCACGGATCTCGTCCACGATTATATTTCTCGGTGATATCCTCGTGCTTAACATTTACGGAAAGAGCGATCGAAATGGTAGAGATAGAAGAGTTTTGAATAATACAAAAAATACTCGTCGATTGTTTCAATTTTTCCCACCCCTCGCGCGTTTATGTTCCTGACGTCATCGACGGTGCAACAACGAGGCGATTAAATTCGTTAACGAGCAAAATGAATTTAAGAACGCAGAGCGTTTAACGACTCGCCGATTTTCATCGAAATCGCGACTAATCGACTCGTTGGCCCGTTTGGAAACGTTAAGTGTCCAGAGGCTCGAAGCTGGAAATTGATTTCCGCGTCGACGAACCCGGATTTCGCGAATAAGCTGCCCGCCAGGGAGAAAAAGCACGCAATTTCGAGCGTTCTTCTGTGACGCCGCGAATCGATTACTTCGAGAACAAGGAACACTTTTCTTCCAAGGGGAAGGGCGAAGCCCGAGCAAACGGGACGGGCGGATCGATCGATCGACAAATGATCTTTCCGTTCCTCGTTAAGCCCATGTCGACGAGACGATTCGAAGATGGACACCGATTCGAACAACATCGAGAGAGAAACGAAACATCGTTGCGATATAGGCTTAACCCTTTGTACTCGGAAGGCAACTCTCAGGTTATCATTTTATCGGTTAATTCTTTAATCACTTTTTATCATTTTAACCAGTTAACTGTGATTGGCGAGTATATTCGTTATGGAGTGATGCGTAAAAAGTGACGATCATTGACTATTTGCATTGTAATTTCTGTGAATGACAAAACATATTCTGAAATGTTATGTTTAGAATATTTCGAGGCCAGGTCGGAATAAAACGAACAAATAAAAAATATGAAAAATTTGTCATATTTAAAAAGAAATAAAAATAAAATAAATAAAAAAATAAAAACGTTTTCCGCAAAATAGATACGCGCTCTCAAAAGGGGGTCCCACAGCTAACTGGCTAATGCCATAATCTAAATTGCGGTACTGTGGTTCTCATAGAATCTGTGGTACGAGAGCGAAGAATGTTTGCGTGGAAGGATGAGTGTGAAGAATGCGTATGCGAGGTGTGATCTATGATTTGTTTATGTTATTGAAAAGTAGAGAAAAGATATAACATAAAGATATCGAGTGAGAGAGAGGTACAGAGAGAGAATGTATCGCAGCAAGAAGTGATCCCATTTTTGTTTTGCCTAGTTGTTTTGTCGTAGTTGTTTAAACAAAAATTGCTGTTTTATCCACACAGATAACGAGTAATAACGATAAATATATTAAGAATAACTATACACGAAACAACCCGATAACCTATCCCGAACACGTGTTTTCCTTTTTTTATTTCAAGTGTCAGCGAAAATACAAAGATATAAGAAAATCTTCGAGTTACTGTTGTTTACCACGAGAAAATTCTTCAAGCACAAAGGGTTAAACTTCACGTGCCTCTGTTCTGTACATCTGGGAACACTTGCGTGGGTTTTATCCATTCTAGAGTCATTGGTTTTCTTGGACCTTCTTGCGGTTGGTCAGACTAGTCCCAGAATCGAGGCCGAACAGTTAAACCACATCCGTTTAATTATAAGTATATACATTTACATATCACTACTACTGCACGCCTGATTCCACGCGCATTCTCGAATAAAATGTACCATGAATATAATTTTAATCGATAGTAAAACATTCCTAGAATTTACTTCTAAATTTACGTGATCCTCAAAGTATTAGGATCCTCACAGCGTATTTATTAACCCATTTGCATCTTCGCTCTAAAGGGAGTCATTCAAGGTAACGATTTAAATTAAGTATAACAAATGAACTCTTATTTATATTTGGTCCAGAAATTACACATATTTTAAAACAAGATCATTCTATATGATGTTATAATATAAATATTTGTTTTTTTTAATCATATGTGTATGGTAAATAAGCATAAAATAGATAATAACAGTTATCGAGTGCGGATTATTCAGTTTAATGATGCAAATGGGTTAAGTGTATAGATATCGCAAAAACTAGGAAAGAACGGGAAAAAAGTCGCGGCTTAGTTCGATAATGCTAGTAGACACGTGCTTCTATCTATCGACGAGTGATTTTTCCACCGGAAATAAAGCCGATTTCGATACTTTTCACGCGATATCTCGGAGAGAGGGTGTACGAGGTACCATTCAAGTCCTCTCCATTGTTCGGTTTACCGATCGGAATTTCCAAATAGCGGGAAAGAAGTTTAAACACTGTTCACTGTTTAGTATACTAACAGAGATTTCGAAAAAGCGAAGAAAAGAAGCTATTGAATTGGACAATGCTGCCGGGACGGAGAAGATTCCGAGGCCGCGGATTCGAAGGAAGGGAAATGGCAATTTTTCTGCATTCCGGTATTATAGTTCGACGAACTCGAGCAATCTATCGATGTATCCACCGATGCATCCATCCATTGTCCCTTGCAGGTGGAGAGGCAGGAATAACCGAGGAGAATTTCGCGACGCGGTTGCTTCGCCAATCACTTTCGCCAATCACGATCGAATTTATCGAAAAAGGGGCCGATTTTGCCGCGTAAAGCGATTACCACCGACTCCTCGATGGCCCCTGAAAGCCTCGAGTGCAGGGACCTCGACGTCCGTTGCTCCGACTTCCGGCTGCGACGATATTCGCCGGACCTCTGTAAACAACCCGACCGCCTCTGTAACCCGGTTTAATCGGAAACTCGTTTATCCGACCTTCGCTTCTCCCGATGCCTTTTTACTCCTTTCCCTCTGGCAGAGCGAAACGCGGACGCGTGGAATAAATTCGCTTAATTCCGTTCGCAGCCTCCTTCCCTGGCGAAGCGGGGCCATCGTAAGGAGGGACTTCCGGCGCGCGGAAATGCGCGAATTCGATGACACGTTAAACTCGCGCGAGACTCGGATCCCTCCATAAGTAAAGAGACGCGAGCAGCGACTATCCGCGCAAGTTTTATTCGCCGGCGGAATAATTCAGACGGACCGACAGCGTGTTAATTAGGAATTAATTGGCCGACAGGAGTATCGACCCGCCGCGTTTCCGAATATTCTAATATTTATGCAATTATTCCACGTAACAAACGCGAGTTCTCTATTTCGGAAAGTAGCCACGGAAACACCGGGTCGCCGAGAGTCGGTCGAGTTCGTCGTTAATTGCCCAATTAATTAAACGCTATTGACGCGTGCGGGCGCACGCCGAGACACGCGTAATCTTTGCTCTACTTCACAGCTAGGTGACACGCGAGGATATCGGCGACGTTCCTGATTGATACACCGTTCGTTACCTCGGCGAAATTTGCATGCAAAAATATTCGACATTTCGTTATGCAACCGCGCGAAACCCGGCGTCTCATCGCGGTTCGATCGCGATTCAATCGCCCAAAGTCCCGTTCGAATTTCATCCACCGCAGCGAGAGGTAAGACCGATTCGTTTATCGAGTCGCCGGTGAAAACGGCGAATTAACGCGGTGGTTGAATCTCGGCCCGTTTGCACCGTGACACAGTCGGAATTCGATTAATTAACGACGAGCGGCGTCGTATCGGTTACAGGACTTATCGATTCCCCGGAAAATTCGCAATTAACCGCGCTCCGCCTGGCAAATTAATTTATCGGCAAGATAAAATCACCCTTTGATTGTTAGTTCGCGAGCGAGCGTTGCTTGGTATCGGCTCGGTTAATTAATAATACTACGAAACGGCGACGTGCCACGAGGAAACTTTCGAGAACCGGCATCGGCGTAATTAAAATAATTCGCGAAAAAAAAAGGTCGAAGAAATCCGATCCCGATGTTTTCCACGCGGAAAACACGGCGCACCCGCGTTCGATTAATTTCCCTACTCGAGTCCTGGGCTGCGAAAGCCGCCGGTTTTTATTTAATCCCGGTCGCGGTTAAATCGCGGATTAATATTTCGCGGGATATTTAAAGCGTAATTACAGGCGGAGCTTTCGCTCGCTCTCCCTCCTGTGCGCGCGTCGTTCTAATTCTCGCGGTGTACAAAGTGTCGTTGCGGGTTCGTGGCTCTTTTCAAAAGTTCCTCTTTCAAGGGGTCGTTTCGAGTCAATAGGCCATGCGACTTGAAGATTCGGCCAGGCCGGTCCGCACAGGAGAAAGAGAGAGGAAAAGAGAAAAAGTATGTGTGTGTATGTGTGCGTGAGAGAGAGAAAGAGAGAGAGAGAGAGAAAGAGAGTAGACGGAACGAGGATGGCTCAAATATTTGACCAAAGAGTGACCACGGCGAGAGGGAGTAGATGGCTATCTTTAAAATTCAGTGCTTCGCGAGTGTAACGGGTGTGCCGGCAAGTTCCCTCCATTCCTGCCGGCCGTTGCACGGGAATGAAATTCGAAAAGAGATAAAAGCTCGCCGTGGCCGGCCAAGTCCGGGATAACTATCGGCGAAGTTCTCGATGGGGAAAGTTGAAAAATCCAGCCCCCAATCGGGGGATATCGAGCGATTTCGTCTGGATCCAGAGGGTAGAGGAAGATTACACCGTCGCGACGCGTGTACTCGAGAATATTCAATTCTCTCACGTTTCTCCGCCGAGACTGTGGGAGAAAAGTAACGAAAGGCGGTCTAGACGAATTACGCGCTAGCCGGCGAGGCAACAATGCTATCCGCTAAGAGAGATAAACGTGAGAGAAAAGGAAAAATGAGCTCGGGATGCGGCTACGGCCCCTCGTAAACGCGATATTCGTTCTTCCTATCGGAACTATTAACGGGCTCTGCGAGTACCCGCGACCATCGGCGTGCACCAGGCGTTTTCGTGGCAGCGATTGTCTCGGCGGATCGTTAACAGGTATACAAACGCGCGAACCAACGGGAAAATCGCACGAGTGTTTAATAATGTAACGATATTCGGTTCAAGTGTAACAGGTAATTCTGTGTTAATCACGCCGATTAGCATATCGCCGCAGACCCATTCTCACGGAGGTCACAACGGATCGAAGTATCGTTTCAACCGGTTTCCGGAGAAACAGTCGTTGATGCTTGATTACGCCTATTATAATAACGATAATTTCTTTATTCTACGGAGAAAGAGGTTGACTCAGCGGCCTACGGTACCTACAAAGAGGAAAACAACTGCGAATGACTCTTTCAACGATTTCCTCTGACTTCTCGCTTTCTCGAAAGCATCAACCGCTTTTTTCTTTGACGTTTTAGAATAAAAGCTGCTTGGAATACAGCAAAAAATAATTTTAGCGTTGTTATCAATGTCGTAGATATTTTTGAATTCGGAGAATGCTTCCCGATGTGTTATTTTTAATCGTTTAGTATACACTGAACGTATCGTTAGCTTCGTTTCTCGTCCACAAAGGGTTAATAGGTAATCCTTCTTAAACCATTCACATCACAAGCGTATATATACGCTCGATTTTCCTGGTCACTATCACCGGAGCGTATATACACGCAGCTGCGTTCGGCATTGAATCCAAATATTTAATAAATAAAATAACACAATCCCTAATAGTATAAGATTACAGAGACAAGTACCGATACTGATAACTATATTATCTTCAAGAACATTCATAAAGACAGAGTATTTCACTTGTTCAAAGAAAAACTTGCCGAAAAAATTATTGCAAATAATATAGGAAAACTATTAGGTCGTCCCATAAGTTCGTTCGCGGTGACATTTACATTCCTCGTCACAATTTATAAACTATATCGATGATTAACGTCTTTGTCAACAAAATAGGAAGAAGTGGTAGAACAAAAGGGCGACTAAATTTTTTCTTAATATTTAAAGGTTTATTCGACGTATAATTTTAAATGATAAAAGTAAAAACCGGAACGAATTTATGCGACGACCTAATAAATGCACCAAGAAAAACACAAAAAGTTACAACGTCCGTGTCATTACCAGCAAGATTTTCTGGACAATATTTTCCAACGGTCATATCATCAACTTCGTCGAAACAAGCTCAAAAGCGTTGCGTTGTTTGTTTACAAGAAAAGAAAAGAAGTAACTAATACAAGTAGATCTTCTGTTGGGAAAAAAACGAAATTACTTTCAGAACGACCCAATATTTGGTTTAGAGCATCAGAGG
>NIJG01000018.1:138802-156217 GCA_002201625.1 Euglossa dilemma | reverse complement strand
TACAGATTCGATTTTATGCAAATTTGATAAACGGAAAGCGATGGAAACAAATTTGCGAAAAATTCTGCTTCATTGATCGATATATTAACAGTTTCAGGCAATACTCGAATGATTAATTACCATATTCTAACAACCTAGTCCTTTCAGAATCCTTAGAACCTTGAAAAGAACTGGAATCTTAGGCTACAGAAACCGTTACGAATTGTCCGCTCCAAGATCGGCAGTGTTAGAACTTGGATTATTTAATTCGGTTTAATTGAATGAAAGTATAGTTTATCTCGGATAAAAAACGGAAATCGATGAAGACAAATCTGCGAAGACTTCTGCTCCATTGATCTTCAGATTAACAATTTCAGGCAATATTCGAATGATAAACACTAGATTTACGGGGCCCGACAATTTGACAGTTGGGTTGTTTCAAGTATACAATATTAACAGATTTAATCAACTTATATTAAGTTTGTTAATATCGTACTTGTTTTTAAATTAAACTCATGGACTTATTTTCTCAGAAAATACGTGGTTTTCTTTACCCGTAAATCTGACGTGTCTCCATAAAGATAGGTACACAACAACGACCATAAACCTAGTGTTAATTACCATATCCTAACAATCTAGTTCTTCTGGAACCCCTAGAACCTTGAAAAGAACTGGAATCTTGGGCTATAGAAATCTCTCGTTTCGAATTAAACTCTGGAAAGTCGGCAGTGTTAGAAGTCGGATTATTTCATTCGGTTTAATTGAGCGGAAATATGGTTTATCTCGGAGAAAATCAGCTTTGCATCTGCTTAAACTCGTATACACGTGTTAATGGCACGAGAAGTGGCGTACAGCAAAGCGTTCGCTTGTTTATGATTTACTTATCATATAGTAGATGTCGCGATTAGTATAATATATATATATACGTTTCAATAGTAACGCTTGTTCTTTTCAGATTGCTCCTTGACACTAGGTTTACGGACGTTTTTGAATACCTATCTTTATGGAGACCCGTCAGATTTACGGGTAAAGAAAACTACGTATTTTCTTAAAAAATAAGACGATGAGTTTAATTTAAAAACAATTACGATATTAAGAAATTTAATATAAATTGATTAAATCTATTAATATTGTATAATTGCAGCAACTCACCCGTCAAATTGACGGGTCCCGTAAATCTAGTGTTAATCATCCACGAAATACAAGCACACGCTAGATCTTTCGTTCCCTATTAGAGCTAGTAAATTATCAGATTTATCGAAGAGGCGAGCCCGCGAAATTTTTTCCCCGGTTTTCATTAACGAAACCCGAACTCGCCGGGCAGAAGTATTTTAATTACGCGCGCAAGATTACGTTTCTATGGCGTGCATGGTATTCCACGGTAGGCGCGGATTTGTTTCCCGTGATCAAATTAAGCCGCGTCTTCCGGTCGTCGTAAATATCGCGCCCCTCTAATTACACCGCGTCGGCGAGATACTTTTAACGAGAGACGCGCTCCACCGTACACACGATGCATCGTTTCGATAAACCTCCTAGTATCGTTCTTCCAATTTCCCATGCAGCCCGCCATTACCAGGCCTCTTTGCTCTTCACCATTAACCTTGAACCACCGACTACAAATATAACACGCGAAGATGCAACGAATTTCAATTTACAAATAAAATCCGAATTTCGATTCCTGGATACCACGCGAGCGTTAGGTCCTGAAATTTTTCAAATCCGCAGGAAAAATTTGCGAAGAAGCCTTTCAATTTTTGCAAATTTCAATGTTTGAAAATTCCGTCTCTCGTGCAAATTGCCGAGAAAATTCGTGTAGAGTGAAAATTCCGTCTGCCTGAGAATGGCGAGAAATTTTCGAAAATTTCAAATAGAATGATTCGAGATACCTTTACCGACTCTCGATTTGTCCCCGTTCCTTTATGCCGCTACGTGGACTGTAATTTGGAGTTTTTTTTTTGGAGCCAAGAATGATGAATAATTCCCGGAGGAAGAAGAATGATTCGATATTACAGTGGAAATTTGTTACGGAAGGTCGAGGTAGGCTGAAGTTGGAATACGCGGAGTAATTTGAGGTTTAACCCCATGGTCTTTTCGCGATTCGACGACGACTGAGATAAATATGCAGATGTGCTGGACCAGACGTCGTAACTTGGCTACATTCCATTTAAATCGGTGGATAGAAATTTTGTCGTCTTTTAAAATAAATAACCCCGATTGAACGTATTTTTCCGATATCACCGAACAGGTTTCTCGCGGGCAGACCAGGAGAACGATGACAAATCGGAAATTTATGTAACGAAGGCAACATCCGCCACGCGACATCCTGTCTGTCTGGTCTATTATACTTGTTTGATCGGCGAAACTTGTTTTTCTATAGACTTATGCAATCGATTGTTCGACAGACGACCCATTACGACACCTTCTTGCGTCCCGTGTCAACCCGGTTTTGACCGAAACGGGAAATGGGAGTTTCTTCTAAATTAAAACCGAGATAAATTCGACTCCGGAAACGTTTCGAACGGCGGCTCGTACAGCGTCGTGCAAAAGAGTCGGTCTTTCCGCGCGTCGAAGGGGAATATTTTCCAATTTCATGAAGCAATTTAACCCACCGGGTGTAAACCAGGATGACGGGTGTTATGTCACTCTCGGGATATTTGCTTTCCTCGCCGACGACTGACGAAGTGCAGCGAAACTTCAAATGTAATATATTTAAACAAAATATTTCGCAAAATTCTTATCCCGATTTTGATTCAGGATTCCTTTATAGACTATTACTCTCTACAGAACGCGAATGATCATAACGACGCTGTAAGGCTTAAAAATCATGTCCTTTGTCTGACCCGTACTTCAAAAGTGTCTGAAAAATAAATTACGATAAGGTCGTTACGAACTGAAGGATTCGAACCTTGGCGCGATCGCTTAAATAAGAATCAAGGTGCGATTTACTCGATTCTTTATTCTCGTCTCATCGAGTTCGCCGACTATCTTCATCAAGCATGCCTCGAGGGTCGTGCATCAAAAATAATTACGTTCCATAAATTACCCAAGCGCGAGTCTAAATAACGATACCACGAGGAACAGAGAGCCATCCTCGACCGACATTAAAGATCAAGGAACTCCATCGAGGGACTTGCCACGAAAGGAGCCACGAACGATCTACCACACCCGGTTTCGAATTTATTTAAATTTATTCATTCGAGCGAATTATTCCCCGAAACTCCTCACCGGCGTGGAACTTCGTTCTACGATAATATGCATGCGAACTGGTAACAAAGGAACCTTTGACCAGCGTTCAC
Organism: Euglossa dilemma; assembly: GCA_002201625.1. NCBI lineage: Eukaryota > Metazoa > Arthropoda > Insecta > Hymenoptera > Apidae > Euglossa > Euglossa dilemma. Next base: position 152,942 of record NIJG01000018.1, on the reverse strand, counting down.
GCGTCGACAAATGAACGGAGGTGCTTCTTCGCGGCGAGGAAAAACCGGGGAAAAATACGCGCGAACACAGCGCGCTAAGTTCAGGAAGAGCGAGCTGGAGAGAAAAAATTGCGGAGAAAAAGAGAATGGATAGCAACTGACGCATTCTCGCCAGAGTCGCGGAAACGCGATATTGTCTTCTAACTGGCGATAGGTCTTTCTGGAGAACCGGAAAAGTTTATCACTGATACGCGCCTGTTATATTTGTCTGGAAGCGTTAACGCGCGATTTCCTTCGCGCCAGAACCTGTAACTCGTTTGTGTTGGAACGGACAAAGATCCCGCGATCACCGATCCAGCTGTTTTCTTTACGAACGTATGTAACAAGGATTTATCGGACTTTATTGGGAGCCGAGCAGAACTTCCGTGAAGAAGTTACCACGGAGAGTCGAGCAGACGACCCTGATCCGTCGGAAAAATGAGGCCTGAGCGATCGAAAGGCCGCAGAAGGATGAGAGCGAGGAGAATAAATAGGCGCGAACTCCAGCCGCGTGATGCGAGGGAATAAAGATGCGAGGGAGAAAGGCAGGAAATTATTCAGCCAACTGTATTCCCATATAGCCCTGCTCGACTATAAACGATTCTCAATCCGGCCATAACGTTCCCATTTCGCGCGCAAACACGCCTCGCTGCTGCCATACGAACAGCGAGGAACCGCGATCAGCCTTCTTTCTCGTGCCGGGGCCATTTTTTCCCCCCATTTAAAATTCAAATTTTCCAACGATCGAGGAGAAGGTGGGAAAGCTGCGAGAGGATTCCTCGGTACACCGAGATTCGACCCTGAGATGGAAATGTTTATCGAATTACCGGCTCGCGGAACGGATGTCGGGAAAACAATCGAATTCCGTGAGAAGGTACGAAACGGTGTCACGGTTATTGGGTCGTTTCATAACGCCGAGTACGTGGGCAAACTTACCCCTGCTCGATAAAACCGCGTTCTCGACAGGGAACGAGACAAAGAGGCAACTAAGAGGCGAGCAAAGTGGACTACGCCAAGCTTTGTCCTGCTCGAAGAATCGTCGGTAATTCTGCGAGCAACTGGCCATCCACGATACAGGTATCGTGTCTGAACCTTTAACTAGTTATTTGGTGGTTTTGAGATGATTTTACTTACACTGAATTACAATGTTGAATATGTTTGTAGCGTATATTAACCCTTTGCAATCGAGCGGCGACGATACGGCGCCCGACAGATTTGAAGAAAATTCCAGGTGCTCACATATATACACGGATTGGTATTAGACTAGAATATAATTTAGCTGAACAACTCGCCAAATTGAAATGCAATATCACCGGAACGATTTTAACAAACAGGAAAGAATTGTCCAAAGTAATAAAAAAGCGAAATTTATCGAAAAACGCCACGGTCGCGTATCAGCGGCACAACATCTTACACGGATCGGTATTATAATAGTTATTAGTTATTATATTCAACCAGTAATTTTAACACCGTAGCGACCACTGAACAAACCTAACGTAAACTTAATTTTCACGACTGGATAGAGCGAAAGAGGCTCGAGATTTCTCGTCGAGACGGATGTAACGAAAAATATACGATTTTACGTTATTTTTTCTTATCGCCGCGATAATTGTTCTCGATTTCCTGTTCTGCGTTTTTATCGTGGGAATTTCTTTTCCGCGTGACCTTGCGCTGCTATTTTATTACGGGTATTCTCTTTTTTCGCGGACAGTGGGATTTTTCTTCTCGCTAGAACCCTATCTGAAATCCCCTTCCTCTGCCGTGATAGGATTGCTCGAGCCAACGGTGGAAATTTTTCCAAGTCCCAATTTCATCGCGCTACATCTCAAGCGAAGACGTATCATTTTTCTATTATTTATCTACTCGGAACCAGGAGCATCTCGGAAATATCCATCACGGTCGGATCGCAAACATTTCGACTGCCGATCTTCGTTTCGTCGACAGGATTAACGCCTGGATATTACTCTCGTTGTACCGTAAATCGCGTTATAATCGCGCGGGAAGCCACGGGGAAAACGAATGATAATCGACTCGGATTTTTACGATTAACTCGTACCATCGGTAAATATCGATAAAACGGAACGGGAGGGTGAATTAAAGTGGCCTGCAGCGACGTTTAATCGCGATTTCAGTTGAAAGGAAGCGAGGATCAAGGTCCCGAAGGTGAAAAAGCGTGGAAAAGTGTGGGAAAGCGTGGAAAAGCTGGGAGATTGGAAGGCAGGGCAAGGGTCGGCTGCGAGTGGGATCGGTCGTAAAAGGGCGTGCGAGCACGCAAACGATCGGATGGAAAAAACGCGGCCAAGATCAATCCCTCTGCCGGATTAATTACAATGCAAATTGATTCCCGCTACTTTTTCGCCCGCCGGAGGCAAATTGATTTTCCGTTAATTAAATGTCGCCGTTCGACCCGATCCTAATTAGGATTCTCTCTTCGTTAGCCGGTACTACACACCGAGATATGTCCCCCGGCCTTCGCTCCCGCTTACCCTCCGGTGATTCGATTCAAAGGATCTCGAGGAGATCTCGAAAGCTTTCAAACGGCTTTTCCTCTCCCGGGCTGAGACGACGAAAGGGAAAAGAGCAGACGAAGAAGCGAAAGAACGAACAGAGAAGTCGTAAAAAACTGGGAGGAAAAGAGCAGAAACCAGGGACGAAGAAGCAGAGGTAGAAGAGGAGGAGGTTAAGGGGTGAATGGATAGCAGAGAAATCCAGCTTTCCGCACCAAGGACGAGTCTCGTGGAATAATCGATGGACCCGGAGATCGATTCGACCGCTGGTGGCTTTTTCCGCTGCGAGCCAGTCAGACCGGATGTAACGGAGAGCCGAAGAGCGGAACAGAGACAGGCGACACCACCGTATCGGAGAGAGAGAGAGAGAAAGAGAGAGAGAGACCGTATAGGGGTGTGAAACGCCGATGTTCTGCCCCGGAAAACAGAGATGCATTTCTCCCGAGGAAAAGCCATTTTCTCGCCTCGTGCCGCTTGTTTACCCCAGCTCATTTATAATTTCCACTGCACGCTGGCTGCCTCTTGTTTACGACGTCCCGACGATTCGCCAGCCGAATCGACGATTCCCGTTCATCAAGGGGATACATCGGGTTCGATTCCCCGGCGAAACTTCCCTCGACCTCCAGTCGTTAACTTCGCCTTCGAGACTTTCGATTAGCTGCTTCACGGAGACAAACAAGGCCCCCTTTGCGTCCGCGGACCAAGCAAACGTTTGTTACAACCCTCCCGCGAGATAAATCTACTCTCACGACACCAAACTATGGAAAACTCTGTCCGAATCCTCGAATCGACCATATCTCACCACTGCCGAGATCTTCCAAGTTGATGCGATCATACGATAAGAAGAAAATTGCGAGATTATATATATATTGCGTTAGCGAGACAGTAATTTCAGTTTTTTAATCTGAAATAAAACTTCATTCTTTCTTTATACAAAGAACGAACTTATTCTGTTAAGCAACCCACTCTATGAGCTTTACATGTTTCTTTGTGAGCTTCATCTGCTTCCTTGCCTTTATGAATATACGAAAGTGAAACGCGTCGAAAATGCGTATTTTCGCGCTTCTTAAAATTCACCGTAAACTAACACTTTTAACTCATTTGCGTCATCGCTCTGAAAGGAGTCTTCTAAGACTTTCAATGAAATTAAGTGTAACAAACGAACTCTTACTTATATTTTATATAGAAATTATATATATATATATTTAAACGACGTCATTCTATATGATGCTACAGTATAAATACTTATTCTTTTACATAGTTGTGTGATACATAAATTTAAAATAGCCATGCAACAGATATTGAGTGCGGATTATTCCGCTTAATGATGCAAATGGGTTAAGTAAAACTATATGAAATTTGTTCCTATAGTGACATAAAGCTATCAACTACCGTATCTCGAAAGAAAAGAATAACGAAACATAACGCTACTTACAGGCACAAACCGAAATTTTCTTGCCAACTCAATTATATCGATGTAATCTCAGAGCGTTGAATGTTGAAACGCTGAGCCACATGGGTTTGTATAATAAAGTGCTCTGATTTGCGGTTTTTAACTTTATTATACTGGTTTTAATGATTTGGTGATGTTGAAGCTGCGTTCTGTTCGCGTTCTCGATTAATCTTAATCTCGAGCTAATATCCGAGGTGCGTATGAAAGTATAAATGTGACCGCGTGCAAGAGGATCGTATGAATGGTATATCTACGTATCGAATGCAAATTTAAGAATAAGATTGAGCATTTAGGGTACGTGATAAAGGGCCCGAATGAAGAAGAGCGAACGAGTATAAGAGAAGAGTGTCAGGATACGAGCGAGTCAGTAACAACAATAATGATAAATATAGAATACGGTTATAATAAATTACTTTCATATCAAAATCCGATTTTTTCGTTTTCCATCTAACATTTCTACATATACTTGGAAAATATTTCGACGCATCGGAGTTACGGTTCATGGTGAAGCTAGCGAGTTTAAAGGTAAAACCTTTGATTAAATCTTGAATTAACTCTTTATCGAATCGTTATTAAGTTTTTATATTCTTATCGTGGGTAACTTTCACCGAGGCTGCACGTCCTGAGGCAGGAGAAAGTTCTTCGCGGGATTTCTAGGAGGATATCGCCGAGGTCCAAGGACATTGAACAGACGGGGATGTTTAGACGCCAGGCTCGGGTGTCAGGGCCGAAGTTCAACCGAAAACTTCATTTACCTGCCCTGGAGGACGCGGCCACGAGGAAGGGAATTTACCCATATAAAACGACGAGGGATGCGCCGCAAGAACACACTTATATTTAACCTATTGCACTCGAAGAATTATATCCTGGTGAACAGCTTTTCTCATATCTTCGTATTCTCGCGGATACTTTTAACGTTTTCACTGCCAACTGCGCCTTTAGGCGCATAGCTATAGACGCTTCTCCTGAGCGAACAGTGCCTACAGGCGCCGTACATTTGTTTTATATTTTTTTATATTAATAACTGCAAAATAATGAACATTAATTCGTTTGTCTTCAACACGGTAGCTGCATACGCTTCTTGTGCAGAGATTTTTTCCTATAATCAAATAATTTTTGCCCATATTAATTGTGCCCATATTATGGACAAACGGACAAATATGATCTGCGATGATACAGAAAAATCAACGGATTTTCACCTTTCTGCAATTTTTGGAGAAATTGCATACAAAGATAAAAAGCAAAACTCATACTACAAGAGACGCATATTGTCAAGTAGCTCGGAATTTTATTCCGAAAATATCGACAAATTACCTGACATCTATCCACGGCAATTTCTTTGGAACGTACAAAATTTTGTTCCGAAAGTTTTTGATTTTGATGAAACTCTATCAGGAATTAAAGCAAATATTAACGATAAATCGACGATATTCGAAATTTTTCAACTTTTCTTTTCCGAAAATATGCTTGAACATATTGCGAGAGAAACTAATAGTTATTATACCACGGAAACTATACGCAATAGTCACAACCTTCTACTATCGCGTCTGCTGCGGAGAGAACAATCCTTTTCTGAGCATTCTGCAGCGAAAGGGTTAACAATGAAACGGAAAAAGTAAAGTACGTGTCTAGACTAGGCAATTGGGTTACTTCGTGAATAATTATGCTTTACATATTTATCGTTCCTAACCCAAACCAAACGAATAAAACCTGTGGCACGATCTATTGAGTTGTCCGAAAAGTTCGTGCCGATTTTCATTAGATAGCGTCAGAAACCTGACTGAATATATCACAATTAAATGACAATTAAATGAAAACAAATGACACGTGTACATATTCTAAAAGAGATAACTTCAGCCATATTTGGAAAAAAGTTTGGTTACGATTCGTTCATTTTTATCAGTTTTGTACGCCTTAGAATATGGTGGTAAATAAAGTGCATTATAGGCATTTAATGCTTTTCTTTTTCCGAATGGGCAAAAATGCCACACAAGCGGCAAATAAGATATGCGCTGTTTATGGCGAGGATCCCGTAGCCGAAAGAACTGTGCGTAAGTGGTTTGCACGGTTTAAAACTGGAAATTTCGACCTTGAAGATCAAGAAATCCCAGGTAGGCCGTCCACCACAGACGAAGATATGATTAGAACAGAAATCGAGAATAGCCCATGCTCAACATTACGTCAATTAGCAGGAATGCTAAATAAATCAAAATCAGCAATCCTCGATCATACTATGAATCTCGGCGATGTAAACCGTCTCGATGTATGGGTTCAGCACAATTTAACGAAAAAAAATCTGTTGAACCGCGTCTTCATTTGCGACTTGCTTTACAAGCGCAACGAGGAGACGCCATTTCTGAAGCAATTAGTGACGGGGGATGAAAAATGGATAATTTATAAAAATGTTCAGCGTAAAAGGTCCTGGAGAAAGCGTGATGAACCACCTTTAGTCACCCCAAAAGCCGGTCTTCATTCGAAGAAGGTAATGCTCTGTATCTGGTGGGACTGGAAAGGAATCCTATATTATGAGCTTTTACCAAATAATGAAACAATAGATTCGGCAAAGTATTGCTCTCAATTAGATAAATTGAAGACATCAATTGAACAAAAACGTCCAGAAATTGCGAATCGGAAGGGCGTCGTGTTTCATCAGGACAATGCGCGACCTCATGTGTCTTTGAGAACTCGGCAAAAATTGTTGGAGTTTGGTTGGGATGTTTTACCCCATCCACCGTATTCGCCAGACCTTGCGCCTTCGGATTTCCACCTTTTCCGATCATTACAAAATTCCCTTAATGGAAAAAATTTCAACTCTTTGGTCGAGATAAAAACCCATTTGGACAATTTTTTTGCCGAAAAACCTGAGAGGTTCTGGAAGGACGGAATTCTCAAGCTGCATGAAAGATGGAGAAAGGTTGTGGAACAGAATGGTACCTATATAACTTAATAAATGTATACCAATATTTAAATTAGCTGCGTTTTAATTTTACTAAAAATCGGCACGAACTTTCCGGACAACCCAATAGATTCGCTTATTCTTCTACATTATATTACAGGATAGCTTTGTTAATAAAAAAAAATATACTGCAAGGGTTTTGCCTGACGGTTTTGGTGGATGAGGCCCACCCTCGCTATGGGCTACAGGGCACTTGAGGCCACACTTAGGCACAGGCCCAAGCGATTGGATAACAAAGTTTTGGTATAATGATTCTGTAGTCATTAATCCTGACCAAAGTAAGCCCCCCTCCCCCCTTACAATATCAATTTCGTTTTAAATTAAACACGATCAAGTTTCCCTGCAACACGCGTCTATTTTATTTTCTGAAATCCCGTGCTCCTTTGTAAATACGATACGAATAAACGCGTTCGAATTTCTATTACTCTAACAGATCGGAAAGTAGCTTGGAGAACTACTGGTCGAAGGAGAATTTCGCCGAGTCTCGCTGAATCTCTAGCAGACATTGTTCCAGAGGAATCGGTCGGTTGGCCCTCTTTGAGGAATTTCTCTTTTTCCTGAAATCGCTCTCGCGGCGTTAATTGAACGATGGAAAGAGGAAGGATTAAGGGAGAGGGGGTTGTAGGGGGTTCAAAGAGGAGGCGAAAGGACCAGGCAGAGAGGAAGGGTGGAAGGCTAATATCGCGCCAGGCCAATCGATCGCGTCGAAGATCCACGATTCGTGGAAGTTGACAACCGCGGCGTGAAAATCACGGGACAAGTAACATCGGTACGGAAATGGAAGACGCGTTCCGTCGAAATGGATCCGTTCTAGTTTCAAGCGTCGCGATTTTCCCGTCACAAAGCGGCGTTGTGTTCGTTAGCAAGGGCAATTACTCCGCGAGGAAGGAAGCGACCTAACGACAACGGGCGAAAACGCCTTCGTCGCGACAGAAACGCCTTCTAACAACAAAGCCCGCATCTCTGGCTTAGAATCCTTCCAGCATCGAACTTCGCTAGGTGACTCTGTTTTCTACCCAACAATTCGCTCCTTCCCGTCCCCCCTTTTGTTGCCCCATCACCCCGCGCGCGTATCGGGATATTAACCTGTCGGAATAATTAAACCTTTTAAGCGTTTCGTCCTTAACCTTTTATGCACGCTAGGTTGCGGATGGCACAAAAACCGTTCGTCACGATTTCTGCTACGACATTACCTAGGAATAGAGCTCCAAATGGATTGTTTATTTAGAAAGTGGTGTCAGTCCTTTTTTAAAAAAATGAGACGTGACGTAATTTATGCTTAATTTAGCGTAAACTTTTTGTTTACAACTAGTTGGTATTTAATATCTTAAAAAATTCCAATGCATTGTTTAATTTAAAATTGGCCGGTAAAGGAAACTGAGTAACCATTGATTATGAAAGTGGTGTAAATTCAATTTTCATAGACATGTGGCGAGGTTACATATGAAAAATATAAGGATATGAAGCAGTTATTACCTTATATACCTTCTGTGCATCATCAATATTTTAAAACACACGAAGAGTATAAATAATNCATAAATAATTAATAATACCAATATCTTGTGTTAAATTTAACAATATATAAATATAATTAACATTCAAAATAAAAAATGCTAATCCTATTTTATTTCTTGTTATTATTTATAAATAAAACTGGATTAAGACTGGGTTTACGGGGGTTTTTTGTATACCTATTTCTACGGACACCCGTCAGATTTAGGGTAAAGAAAACCACATATTTTCTTTAAAAAACAAACGATAGGTTTAATTTGAAAATAATCGCAATATTAATAGACGTATATAAATTAATTATATTTGTTAATATCGTATAATTGAAGTAACCCATCCGTCAAATTGACGGGTCCCGTAAATCTAGTGTTAATATGAGATATATTTTAAGTGACATTTGTTATTACAAAATTGAAATTAAACGATATTTACAACAGACTAATTATGAAAGTGGTGTAAGTCCATTTGCAGCCTGGAAATTGCATATTATGTTAGTTAAATTCGCCTAAAACAAATTTATATAATCAAAATTACATATTGATAAATTAGTATAAACATTCCCAGACTTCACGTAATTAACCTGTATTTTTTAATTGTCAGATCTGCTAACATTCAATTTTCTCAAAACAAAGAAAATAGAATTGCATCACTTTCAAAATAAACTGTCCAAACGAATAATCCAAATTAATGCGGTTTAGGCGAAACGAATGATAAATGCAAAAAACGTATAATACTGTCGAAAATGGTGCTATCCATGAAAGTCACTATAGTAGCGCGTCGTTCAGAGTGATGATATTCGCGAAAACTACTATAGTAACGCGTCGTTCTGAAAGATGATATACACAAAAGCCACTATAGTGGCGTGTCATACCTAAGAGGTTAAGGTCCCAATTCTCCAGCGTTTCCTTTCCAATTTTTCCTTTCGCTCTTTTCCACCGGAAGGTCTCGCGTTTTCTCCGGAATGAACGTCGCTACAGAACGAGGTGAGGTGTAATTACTTTAAGCTCGTTACGCAGGGGTATGCGTTTTAAATATTCAGATGAAAGTGAATCGATCGAAGACGATTTCGAGACCGAATAGACATAGCACCGCGAAAGGGGCGTGTTCGAAAAAGAGGAGAAACACATTTCCAATTCTATTTCTAGTTGCCCAAATGATTCAATTATACAATTTCATCGGTAATCGATAAAAGTACGCTTAATTATTCGACGATACTGATTAGGCTAATTGCGCACACGTGATTTCCGAATATACGTTCAAAGCTACGCTACATGTTTACGCTACTTATTTAACCGTTTGAATGCTGCGCGTCTCTGCAGTTTCCTCGTCCAAACGTGACAAGGAGCGCTTTTTCGCTTGTCTTATTCCTCATTGTCTTATTCTCCGCTTAAATCCAGTGTTAGATTAAAATTAAAATTCGTCCTTTTATCAGCTGTCTCGTTATTTTATTTTTACCTAAAACGGAATGCTAGTCGCGCATCGACAGAAACCGAGAGTGTGCCGGTTGTCAGCTTCGCAGCCTACAGCTCTTTGAGCAAAGTAGAAGCGTAAAATGGTGCGAGCCACAGCGAACGACAAGGTCGGTCGAGGAATCTTGTCTGAACGCGTCGAAGAATAACGCATAACTGAGGCAGGAAGACATCGGCGAAAATTAAGCCTGTCCTAATGTTGTTTACGCTCGGACGTGCCTTCAAACCACGCCTCTTTCCTTTGACACCTGTGTTTCACCGGATTTCCTTACATCGTATTTTGACGTGTCTGACTCGTGTTGAGTCGGATTTACTTATATCGTATTTTCACGAGTAAACGATTTAAGTATAACGATTTTCGATCGAACGAGATCATCATGATCTCGTGGAATAAACATCAGACCGCATATATTAACCCCTTAACATAAATGACGAGTTAGACTCGTCATTTACTTGAAGGCCCTACTTTGACTTTAGAAAGTAATTCTCTATATTGCATATCAAGAGATAAGTTTTATGAATCAATCTTACCAATGAAAATTCAATATTTTTTCAAAAAATATATTCCTTTTCAGCTTTTATGCTCTAGTTCAACATAACGAAAGAAAATAATAGTTCTCAATCGCATCAAGAGGATTTAATCTGTATGTCAAGGGGTTAAGGGTTAGATCATCGATCGAATCGAAGAAATCTGAAAATGAGGTATCTCTTCGCCCGACGAAAGAAATTTTTGGCTGGCTAAAGACGAGATATCTCGTCAGCCGTATGCAATGCGTTAACCCTTTCGTTACGGCTGTTCGCATCGCCGAAGTGACGCCATTGAACGAGGCGCCCCGCCGAAAAGTGTACACATTGCACGTTGGTAGTCTTCGGTGAACGCTAAAACGTCGTTCAGTAATACCTTGAAATTCTTTTATACGTACACTTTTTTAAGAGCTACTTAACAACTCTTTCGTCATATTATACGACAAACTTGAGAATGAGTATATTTTAAAGCATATTCAGTTATTTACATATTTACTAATTTCACAGACGAGAGACGGCGCTCGTATATGCAAGCCGCCGGATATATACGGCACCCGTACACACAGGTCATTACGTGGATGCCGGATATATACGGCACCCGTAATGAAAGGGTTAAGAAGACAGAGACTTTACCTGGCCAGAGGACCGCCAGTTCCCCACCAATGGGAAATGGTCCTCGAAAAATCAATCTGCCAAAAACGAACGAACCCGAATTCGTGGTCGGTCTAATATCTCAGCCAGTTACAGAGTACACCGACGGAAAACCAGCTGTCCGAGAGACGGGTTTCCCGCGGGTCCCCGGAGCGTTCCAATCTCTCGAACGTTTGTTTCGATTCTCGACGGGGAAACCGCTGGAAATCAGGATTCCGTGAGTCGGCAGAGCCGTTCGATTAATTTTCGTCAACCCGCCGCCTTTCGGCCTCGAGTCGGCCGGATTACCTTTAAATCGTGCCCGGCCTGACCGACGTGAAAAATGTCCACGGGTGTTGCCGCCTGGAAAATGTTGCACGCGCGAGATACAACGGGTAAAGAACGTGCACGATTGCAACGACTTTCGCGATATATTTTTAACTCGACCGCGACGTTTCCGTCCTTCTCTTCCAGGCTTCCGGGAGAAAAATGTGTCGAACGAACGTTTCCGGTCGGAAGAGTATCGCGAGGTATCGCCGTTTCTCAACCATCAGGAACACCGTGATTAATAACCGTGAACGAGCATTGCCAGATTAGCTATGAACCACCCCACGATCGTTGAAAACGATCAATCGATCGCGAGAGAGTCGTCCGAGGGTCTCCGACTAGAAATTCGTCGATCGATTCGGGTTTCTTTGCAAATTCTTTACCCTTGCCTCTTTTCTGGCTTTCAGTGCGAGAATTTATCTCGCGATCCTTAAACGCAGGCCTAAAGTCGGAGTTACGAAGCAAAAGTGATTAGATAGCTCGTTCCCAACCGGTATCGCTTAACACGTTGACTGCCGCGTGCTTTTTACGTGGTTGCCGCGTGAATTTTGTATTATACGATACATATAACGTTGAACTATTATTCACGACGAATAAATTACACCGTGTAACCATATTCAATGCGTTAGTTGCCACGAGGGTCACCGATGTCTGAAGTGCGGTTTCGCGCGACTCATTCATATCTTTTTTCAAATTAACTTCGATTACTTCAGTGGTTTTATCGACATTTTCGACGACGGGCCTACCTATGCGAGGTGCATCTTTAACATCAAAAATACCTGAACGGAATCGAGGAAACCAAAATTGCACGTAATTGACTGTTACAGTATCAGGACCATAAACACCATTCGCAATTTCAGCCGCCTAGCTTGCATTTTCACCTTTATCAAAGAAAAACTGTAAAATGTACCGAATTTTCTCTTTCTTGACTTCCATTTTTAACACCCTGTAACTCACGTCAACTGAAAGGACCAAACAAAAAACAGCAAAAGAATTTTTCTAGTGCGAAATGTAACTTTGACAATGATCATAAATCTGAAATTGTTTGACGATACTTTACGAGACATCGATTACTACAGTCATCTACTGAAAAAGTAATGGATTTCTCTTTGCAGCAACCTAATATTTCTACCAATCCGGTAGTCAACATGCTAAACGAATTCCTTAAAATCCATCCGACCAACATATTCACGGAGTCGAAGTGTATGACACAACTCGCTCCGGAAAATCGCTCCGTTTTCCCTCGCTTTCCTTCCCCTCGGACCGATCGATCCGCGTCTTCTCCGTCGTTTCTTTGATCCTTCCGAGGAACGAACGATACTGGACAGAGAGTAAGTCTCGGCAACGCCGAATGTCCCACTTGGTTTAAATAACCCACGAGATTTCGGCGCTGGGTCTCTCCGATTCGTGACCCAGCTCGACGTTCACCGATCAAGCGGAATTTTCAGTAGACCCGGAAATTCCTCTCCATCGATCCAATTTCACCTGTCCTCGACGATTACACGATTTCCCGAGGACGGATAAAGATATCCATCTACGCCTGTATCTACCATCTCGTCGCGTTTAGACTAACCGATTTCGTTGCTATGCAGAAGTCTCGAAGGTCTCGGACGCGGTTAATCTCTCGCTATCCCGACGCATCGTCCAGAATCTCGATCCCGAGGGTCCGGAAAGCGAACCGAGACGTCTTACTGGAGTTGCACGATGTTCAGGTATCTCTGTGCAGAGTAGGAGCCACCTATTATGCTGACTTGAAGACCGCTGTTTCGGTCGAGGAGCAAAGATGCACGCTAGTGGTCCTCACTCTTCTATCACGCCACCGAAATCGTTATCTTCACATTCGGGAACTTAGTACGGCAACATAGATGTAAGATAACCGTAAAATTCTTATACAGGTAGAACTACTATAGCACGGCATCTTATAACACGGTTTTGTTCTAACACGATAGGATAAATTCCGGAGACCCTCGTGTAACACTGAAACCTGTAACACGATTTCTTTCTAGCACGATAAAAAATTACAAAAACCTTTGTACGACACTGTACTTCTACGGCACTAGATAATATAATTTTTGTTTAACACGAGAAAGAATAATGAACTATAGTGGTTTTATACGAAATCTATAATGATCTTGTAAGGACCGGCAAGCAAACAAAAATTATAGGATTTTTAAAGAGGTTAGAAGGTGGAAGAAATCTAAATGAAGAAAAAGGTTCTAAAAGCGAAGGTGATATAACGAGTACGCGTTTATATTTTTAATAAAAAATTAAGATGCTCTTATGGAATTAAAAGAAAACGTTTGTTTTCGTTAAGGTTTCAGAACGTAATCCTTTTTTGTACTTGCTCTGGGTCTCGTATAAAGGTTTCACGCAACGCGGAATCTACTTATCGTGTCATAGGTAGATTATAGGTAGACTTTCGGATAATTTCGTTCGCTTTCTTTGTCACACGATGCCGTAAGATCAGGCTAACGAGTAGGACTCATTTCTAGCAATAAGGGAAACGGATTCACTCTACCTCTGCCATCGCGTTAGAATTGACGAGTTGGTATGGATTGGTGAGGATTCGGTGCTACACTTTTCTCAGCAACGCATAGTAAAAGTTTCGTTTGACTTTTCAATAGGAAGAATTAACCCTTAACGAACGAGCGTATTTTTCTAAAACTATAACCAGTAGGTCGACGGATTTTTAGGAAATTAAGTGCTTCATTTCCAGAGCGAGAAAAGGTGCATAATTAATATCGCT
>NIJG01000018.1:113761-138445 GCA_002201625.1 Euglossa dilemma | reverse complement strand
TCGGGATTGCGCTGGTGTTTTAAAGTCACTCCTTAATTGTTCTATCGATATTTTTCTAAATTTCAAATGTGAAACCGCTACTAGAAAATTCTAGATTTCTACTGGTACTTGGTTCTTCGACACTCCTTTTCTTTGCCATATTTTATAAGGCTTAAATTATGGATAGAAAAAATAAAAATAGCACGCATGTACGCACGACTTCGTTTCTCTTTCTTCTAACAGATAGTGCTCCGAAAATGACGAAAACCAACTTTATTGACCGTATATAAAACGATGTATTTTTGCTGAATCCTCGGAGAGGAATGAGAGGAATGCGCTCCAGAGCGCAAAAAAAAAAAATTTAATTGTTTAATTGTTGCATGTATAATTAAGGCGAAACCTAACAGATTTCCTAAAAAAATTTAATTGTTTAATTGTTGCATGTATAATTAAGGCGAAACCTAACAGATTTCCTAAAATATTACGTCATGCCGCGTGTATGGCGGCATTCGTTCGTTAAGGGTTAATCAAACGACGCTTACGTGCCTTTACAAACGTAAGCTAGTTCAATCGCGATTTCGTAGGTGTTTTATTCCGAATATTTTACAGTTTCGCAAACCTTTCTGCAGTGATGGTAGTTTAGACCAATTGGAGACAGTATTCGACACTCTTCGTCTTGGTCTGCCAATTTGTAGCCTAGTCCGAGCGGTGTCAGGATAATCCGAGTCGCGGATCGCTGACGATATAGAAATGAAACAGACTCCCATCGACTCGAACGTGAAGAACGAAGAGCGTCGTAAAATTACTCGCAAAATTAACCGCAAATCCGTGATTTCTTTGATCCCCGAAATGCCCGATTAAATTCTTCGACTCGCGAGTTCTCGCGAATAAACTCGCGCGGAGCAACGAGTGGTAATTATCTGTCGTGCAGCGGTGCGTAAAGAAAGATCAGGTTGAAGAAATTGTTCGCAATCTTGCGGCCAATCGGTCGATCGGCTTCATCGATCGCGTATCCTCGATCGAACCGACGTGTCCTTGTACGCACGCGGTTATTATCGGCGCGTTTGTACGCGCGGGCAAACATGCATAATAGCGCATCATTGGTCGACGCGTGTGTCGTATCGATTCATCGACGGAATTTTCGAGTCAGGCCAAACACCGGCGACTTCAGGAGCGTACAAAGGCCCGCGAGTCTCCGGGGCGAAGATGACAAAGGTGCCCGAACCGAGGCGAGCCGGATGTTTGCGCGGAAATAATTCATCGTCCGTAACTCGGTCGAGTCGTCAGACGTGAATTCAGGTGACAGGAAGTAACCTCCCTTCGCCTCTCCTCTCTCCGCACCCTCTCTCTTTCTCCCTCCGATAATACGCCGATAACTCCGCAGAGGATTTTTCGAGAGGAAGACACGATAGGTAAGTATCAGAGAAACTATCAGCGAGGAATTATCCAATTCTAGACACAAAGGGCTGGAGGAATCGTCGAAGGATTTCGACAAGAATCGATAAAAAAGACCCGTGGAATATTCCACCGGGAATAATCAAGGAAATTGCCTAGCTCCCTCTATAATTCACGCGTGAATTTTTCAATCGAAAAGTTGCCGCATCGATCGAACTATTGGATCGTGAAAGGAGAGACGAGAGCCATGGCGGATCATCGATCCCGAACTCGGAATTATCACACACGGGCCTTGGAATATTAACTCCTTAACATACAAATTAAATACACTTGATGCGATTGAAAAATATTATTTTATTTTGCTAAGTTGAACTAGAGAATGGAATCTGTAAAGGAATATATTTCTTTAAAAAATATTGGATTTTTATCGATAAGATGAATTCGTAAAACTTATCTCTTGACATACAATGGAGAGAAATTCTTACCAAAGTCAAAGAAAGGCCTTGAAATAAATGACGAGTCTAACTCAGAACCGTTCTGGATGTTAGCTATCAGTTTCTCAGCGTCACTTTTATGAACCTTCATATTATTTAGTATACCTTTGGAACCAAGTATTACAATGATATTGGATTTATATGAATTGGTTAATATCGAGTAATATATATTTACAAAAACATTATTTTTATAATTTTGTAAAGTTTGAAAAACTCTCCAATAAGCACTGCAGGCCGATTTGTGCACGTTTGACAATAGTAAGTTGTTTGACGTATTACACCATGTGTTTTTCTGTCAAAACAAACCATACAATCCCATTTTCTTTCTCCCACATCGCGGATATGTAATTTATTATTCAATCTAATGTCCGCCGAAGATGTGGATGGACGTGTTCTCGGCTCCCGAAAATCACTTCTTTTATATATCTTAGTAATTTTTCCATACTTTGACTTGATTTCTTCTGCCGTTTCCACAGAAACCTTCAGAGAAACGTAAATTTCTCAAATAGTTGTGCCGAAATAAGTTAATTTCCCGTAATCGTTAATAAACTTTAATCTCCCCTGAGAGGTGACAGCGGAGTGCAAAAGGTTAACCCTTTGCGGTCGGCAGATTTCGCGGCTGGGACTACTGGCAGAATTTAGCGTTTCGGCGTCATTGTTCCATAAGCGATTTAAGGTGCATAAATCTACATTTAAAAGCACACTATGTTGATGCTGATTTGTAATTTGTAATGTCGTCTTCCGCTATACGGCAAGACTTGTTTGGGAAAGCTAGCGCAGCGATGGACTTCGGGTAATAAACTCCCGGTTACCATGGCTGAGCGACAATGGTTTTCATATAAAATCAAAGTCTCAAACCGTTAATATCGCCAATGAATCTACCTTAAAATCCTGAACAACCGGAATGTTTATTTCTTGCTAAAGTTTGAAATTCAATTTATAATTTATTATACTTTTNTGTTTATTTCTTGCTAAAGTTTGAAATTCAATTTATAATTTATTATACTTTTATATATTTATAAATTGATTTCTATTTACTTATCATATATTTCTCGATGGTGAAATAACGCGTGAGACGTCCGAAATGGCTAACATTCTGTTAATCTCAGTTTTTCCGGATTGCTCTTGCTAGATGTGATCATGCGCCATCACAGCGGCGGCACCGATTTCTACGATAGTTTTTAAATGCCGCCGATCGCAAAGGGTTAAGGGGTTAATCGACCCCCGGAACGAAACCTCAGCAGGAATGTGCACGAGAGTGCAGGGTCTGCGAGTTACACACACCGAGCCAAACACCTGTCGCGAAAGAGGGAAACTTGGGGAACAGGAGGGCCAGAACTTGCCTCGTTCCGCGCACACGTTCGAGGAGGACGGAGACAGGTGGTCGAAGCTGGAATAAGTATCGCCGCGTGTAAGTATCTGTTGCTCGGCGTAGCACTGCTTCGCGTGAAAACGATCCGCTCCGTGTACACGCGCGTGCTATTCGAGGCAACCCCCGAAAGGGGCACGTTAAGGCATTGTCGGCGCTTCTGCGCGGCGAAACAATGCTTTATTCCCTAGACACCGGGGTCACTAGAACTGTCTATCTAGAGGTAAGGTCGGGAGAGCTTAGAGCGCGCGACCATCTGGGAAATGCTCCTGTTTTCCTCGCCCGGAAGCACGATAATACACGAACCAGCCACGGACCCTACGTACCGTCGTTCCTCGGTATCGATTCCGGACCCGGGAACACGATGAAAAATGCACCTCGTGGCAACGCACCCTTCGCGGCTTCCCCTTTGTCGCGAGTCCTCTTTTACGCTCACGCATCGCAGTCGCGAGCTTTCGTTCCGACACAGGCCAGGAAAATGTCGAGAAACGGTAAAGTTTCCACGACTTTCGAGTCGCTCGAAAGATCTTCGCGAAAAGGGCTCGATTTTCGGGGAATATTCGCGTTGCGGAAGTGTGATTACGGTTAGCGGGATCGTCGAGAGACTCGACCGTCGATGAAGAAGCTTTTGGACGAGTTCCAGAGAAGGTCGGGAATAAAGGACGATCCAGGACTCGCGTGAATTAAAGGACGAAACGAGTCGTGCATCGGACACGCGCGCATTGTCCGTGACAATTACCCGGGACGGGAGAAACGAGAGAAATTAGGGTACGCTGCGGTTGGGAAAAAGTGTCACGGATACGAGCGTAATATCGCAAATTTGTTGATGTTTAATTATTAGTCGGGTCTATAATTATGTTTGCGTTCAAGAAATTTCATTAACGCGTTCAACACGGGGCTAATTTTGTTTTACCTTCCACTTAGGCGGAGCGTAAATACGGGAAATCCGTTTGCGCGTAAACAAGAGACGGCGAGTAGAGAAAGAGACGAGAGCCGAGTTTCCGTAATGCTGAAAAACCGTATTTTTTCGCGCGAAACGCTGCGATAATATTTCTTTTTAAATTCGCCCCCGGTTTCCGGTGATCAACCGATGAAATTAATCCACTTATTTCTATCGGAATCGGATAACGGGTAATTGCGTATTTATTCTTTGCCTGGAAGACTGTACACCGGAGTGTCTTATTGTCAACTGACTGGTACTTTCTGCAACGATTTCATAAAAATGGCGTGCGAGCTGATTAACACATTGCATACGAGTGTCGAGATATCTCGTTTTTAGCCAGCCGAATAGTTGTGGCCAGGCGACTAGATATCTCGTTTTCAGATTTCTTCGATTGAAGGAATTGGATGTTTAAGGAATTAAAAATAGATTTTTATGTTACGTTACAAGGGTAACAAACTTCGCGTTTAAATTTACAAGGAAACAGCTTCATACCTTATATGAATATAATAACATATACGAATTAACTCTCTGCACTCGAAGAATTTTTTCGCGGTGAACAACAGCAATTCGAAGCTTTTCTCGTATTTTTGTATTTTCCCTAACATTTTGACAACGAAACAAGATAAGTAAATCACGTGTTTGGATTAGGTTATGGGGTTACTTCGTGTACAGTTATCCATAATATATTTAGCGTTTAGTATTCGTATCGTTTTCAGGTTTCTTCGATTCGATCTATGATTTAACCGTTTGAATGGTAATTTTGCGCCTCATTTGTTTCGCTGGAAAAGTGGCAGCGCTCTAGGCTTCCGTCGATGCGCGACTTTACGACTACCATTCCGCTTTAGGTAAAAATAAAAATGTTATTAAAATACGAAAACAGCGTTCCTTAGAATTTTTGGATGGGGAAACAGCAAAGACGCGAGGCACCCAAACGGTTAAGGAATTTAAAATAGATTTTCTTGTTACGTTACCAGGATAACAAGGTTCGCGTTTTAATTTGTAAGGAAACAATTTATACCTTACGCGAATATAATATCGAATGCAAATTAAAAAAGTTGCATGCATGTATCGTATAAAATGTTTCTGAAAATGTTAATAAATGTGCGGGCCTTGGAATTGCGTTAACTATGTGTTAAGAATAATCAGTAGTCAGTTATTAGCTATTATTTTCAATAAACTACTTTTACTCGTTAAAAAGACTTTATTTCCGTTACCCACCCAACATTCCTATCCAAAGTTTGGTCTCGTCCAGCAACAGAGTCCTATGAGACCTAACCCAAACCCATAATAAGTTGGATTGTACCACATTAGGTCATCCCATAAGTTTTTACATGTCGGATAAACGTTTAAATATTAACCCTTTGCGGTCCTATGTCGAGTGTGACTCGACATTGGGAAATTGTTTCAAGAGATTTACACTTGAAAATTACAAAGTATAACAATAGTGTAAATATAACTGATTTTTAATCGAATTTCTTTCTTCCTTTATTTATTTAAACAGCCNTTTAGTTGAAATAAATTCCAAATAATGAATTTAGAAACGTTAAGAGCTACTGATAACAGAATTGAAATATATTATTCGGACCGCAAAGGGTTAAGGAAACATGTAAGCAGCAGAATCCTATGATACTATGGTACAACGACGAGCGAACGGGAAATACTTAGTAGAATAACGATATACGAAATATTAGGTCATTCCATAAATACGTGCCGATTTTTACTTTTACTATTTAATCCTTTGACTGCTGTGGGCGCCTATAATGGAAAAGTTCTGAGCGCCTATAGGCGCCCACAGTAGTCAAAGGGTTAAAAGGATAAAAACTCTTTAAAAGAAAGTTAAAAGACTATATGAATTTTTGAGCTTTATCGGAAATATGTTTCCTATATCAAAAAAGACAAGTAGGATTGGGAAACCGTATGAAAAAATATTTTAACTTTTTTTTATATAATATACCTCCGAACTTAAACTATATATCACAAATTCATAATCGCATTTTTTGGAAAAGTTCGCTGTAGCGAAAGGATTAAAATTACACGTCAAATAAACGTTTAAATATTAAAAAAAAAATGTAGTCGTCCTTTTGTTCTATGATTTGTTCCTGTTTCGTTGGCAAAGTCTTTAGTCATCGATATAGTTCATAAAACGCGACGAAGAGTGTAAATAGCGTCGCGGAACGAACTTATGGGATGACCTAATATAAAGGAGGAGAAATCGTTAACCTAGATGCGTCCTTGATCGTCGGTGGACTCGGCAATTAGACGAGCAAAGACGCAAGTCCAGCACGGAGAATATGATTGAAGATCGTGCCGAAAAGCGAGCCGGAAAATAGAGAGGAAAAGAGAAAATTGCTTCGTGACCGATGAGTGAATGTGTTAAAAGCGATAGCTGAAAAAGAATGTGTACAAGGAGATCGGATGAACGAGTTTATCTATGACAGTGCCGAATGTTTAGGATACGTGAGCAAAGCATGATCGAAGAAGGAAGAATCTAGAATGTTTAGAATACGTGACAAAAGCATGATCGAAGAAGAGAGGATGAGTATGAAAGTAGACGGAATGTAAGATTTAACACGTTGAGCGCAGCGCCAGTCCCAGGGGACTGAGGAGAAAATTTAAAACTTTTCGTTTTGGGCGGCGTTAGTTCACGCGGATTAACAATGTACTTTTCATTTGGATAACGACAGACCGTGAGACCGACAGTATCAAAATTAAAAAATAAATGTTACGATGTATTTAAAAAAAGGTTCAAGAACTAAATCTCTGCACCATTATACGATCTGTTTCAACGGACACAGGTTGCATCATTTTCATGAAACTTTTCGCCGAGACGAACAGATTGTTGCTGTGTTAAATAAAGATGACAAGATATTGACAGTTGTCAGTGTCAGTAGCGAGTCAGTTAAAAATAATCAATAGCCAAGTGTCAGTTATTAAGAAGAGATTAGCTATTATTTCGAATAAGCCATGTTTATTATTAAAAAAACAGTTCATTTTCACCCAACATTCGTACCAAAAAAGTTTGGTCTCGTCCAGCAGTAAAATTCTACATGTATAACAATCAATCATTCAGCCGTGTAAGATATCTCGAGTGTCCTATTACGTCGAGAAATTGCTCGCTGGCATAATCGCGGAATTTTCCTAGAATTGAAAACAATGCGTGTATGCCTTTGTCATATGACGAGCCACGACTTCACCTCGCTCCGTGGCCAGTATCGTAACGAGTAACGCGTGTACGGATTACAAGCAAAATTCCGTTCGTAATATTGGAAATTCCTAGACGGTCGTTCGGTTAATCGCTATCCCGCGCGATTTCCAGGGAAAGGAGGAAAATAGGAGGAAAGTCGATAGGAAAATGAAGAGGTCGCGCGAGAATACTGCGCGCTTCTTCGTCAGATAGGCGCGATGGAAACGGTTAATGGAACGCATCCGTGGATACACAGAATCGTGAATCACGCGGATTCCTTCCATCATCGGTATAATTACGTTTGCCATTGGACAACCTGCTTGCACGAGGGAACACGTGCTGCACGCGTGTGGGTGCACATGCATGCAGCGAGTGGATTCTGACGCGATATAGCAACGTGACTGATATTTGCTTGTCAGACAATAAAATCGCTTAAGCAGAATGGATTAGCGTTCGAAGGGGTCAACAGAAGCGATTGCGACTCAGATTAAGCAATCTTCGCTCGCCGAGGCTCGCTCGGGTTTCCTTCGAATTCGATTGCTATTAAAAGTACGACGAACATTAATTTCATTTTCCCGCGCAGCTCGAGAAACGTCCCGATACTCTCCAGCTTCCCGGTTCCGATTTAACCCTGACAGGATGCTGTATTTAAACATGCCGGAATCGAGAGGATCGAACGGCGAGAATAATTCACCGTCGATGAAACGGATATGTCAGTTAAATACGTTAAGCTTTACTTTAGAGACACTTTAGATGCAAATGTCGAAAGAACCCGTGAAATATTTAATTTCCGCCCGTCTGGGAAAATGAATCTTGAAAATGGGGATAAAAATGAATATTTCCTTACGTACTTGCGAGTGCCCAAACCACACTGCGTTATCAATTCATGCTTCTCCGTTTTACCGTCGTTCGTTATTTAGAAAGGTTTAATTTCTATCACCTCTGCGCGGCTTTTCGCTGAAAATCTGCGCGTGCAAAAATACTCATCGTCTCTGTATCTATCCGCGCAGCGATCTTTTAACGCTTTGTGAGTCGAGTGTGACGCGCCGTCGAGAAATTGTTTCAAGAGATATACACACTTGAAAATTACAACGTATAACAATAGCATAAATAAAACTGTCATTTGTTTCTTCCCTTATTTACTTAAATCGCGGCACTTTTTAGTCGAAGTGAATTCCAAATGAAAGATTTAAAAACATTAAGGGCTGCTGGTGATAAAATTGAAATATAATTCGGTCCACAAAGAATTAACTCAACATCGAGGATTATGAAACAAATATATATATATAAAAGTTTGCGAGAAACGTTCGAGAAATGAATCGAAGGAAAGACAGGATCATTCGCGCATTTGTGATGGCAAAGGCGAAAATTGGTGAAAATTAGTGAAAATTCGTCATTCTCTACTCCTGTGAACCAATTTCGTTTTACGCGTTACTTCGCCGGATAACGAGACCGAGACTGGAGGTCGAAGAGGGAACAACACGATCCAGATATCACCAGTCGCCTCTGTTATCAGCCTATTACGACAGTAATAACGTTCTTGATTTCACCGACTTACAGATCCAAGCCTAACGCAATTATAGCCGGGCCATGCATTGATCCGATTGGGCCTGAAAAATCTGTGCGAAGAAACAAATTCCCTATGGCGCTTCCTTTCGATCGGAGGTCTCTCGCGGCAAGTCCAAGCGAGTTATTTCAAGCGATTCGACTAATTGCTTTCCTCCCGGTGCTTTCGATGGACAGAAACTTTTGCCGGCTCGGGTCGGCTCAGGAGGGATCGCGGCGGAAGGAAAAAGGCACGGTGGAGTTTCTGTTTGAAGTTCGGCGGGAAATCGGTTTACGAGATTTCCGCGGACGGCGGAGCACGTGCGAGATTTAAACTCGCTACTTTCCGCGGAATCCCGGTTAATTAGGCGTCGCAACGATTTCGAATGGACACGCGACAGGATGTAGAATTTCCAGCAGATGTCTCACCTGCGTCGCTGTTCCCAAGAATAAACACTTTACCCTGGGACCGAGCGAAAAGCCGAGGCAAATGTCTGCTTTTCGGACTTATTTCTCGCCTCCGTCGATCCGCTCGCGCGATAGTAACCTTTGCTCGCGATCGACGAGAATCGATAACCTCCGCGTTCGTTTCGATCCGCTTAAAATACGCGAGATCGAAAAATCGAGTGACCCAGTTAATCGGGACGGCTAGAGGATCGCGTTTACGAACGATAATTATTCGAACGCTCTAGTTTGTCGTGAAACACTTGACTAAGCGCAGCGAAAACTTTCGAGCGCAAACCGCGTGGAATACGATGTCCGACGTTTTCTTTCGCGAATAATTATCGCCACGCGGTTATTACCGGAGAAAGGACTCGGATGAAAGATAGAAAGACTCACTTTGGGCTGACTTTCTTCAACTCGCCGAGCGTAGGGTTGTACGAGTGATCCTCGCCGCTGATCCTAGCCACTCCTTCATACACACTAACACCGTAACCCTTCACCACGATATCCACTAAATCGGGAAAGCTGTCGTGCACCTCGCTCTTCTCGGTCCTCGAGTCCCTAGCCTCGCTAGCACCCTCCTTGCCAGTGTTCTGCGTCGTGCCGGACACGTCGCCGCTGCTCTGCTCCTTGCTGGCGTTTAGCCTCTGCAAGAACTTTCGTCGAAAGTTGTTGTAAATAGTATCGGTGTTGGGGTCATCGCCGACTCGAACGCGGCCGTGACTGGGCACCAAATGGTGCCCGCTGTACCCCAAGTCCATCTGTAGGTCCATCACCAACAAAATAGTAAACAGAACCGCGAACGCGCTCAGACCGAGCATCAGTTTGTCGCGGATTCTGATCATCCTGATGGTGAACTTCATCTTCCGCTCGTTGCACTCCTTCGATTTTGCCTTCTTCTTCTTCACCGCGGTTCCCTTCCCTTCACCCTTGCTCTGACCTTTGCCGAGAGTTCGATCGGTCGCGATCAGCGAACGACCAGGTGTTGGGACATGGTCGTCGTGGTCGGGTATCAAGTCGCCGAGGTTTACGCGGATCGTCACGAGCTCCGAGTCACCGAGAGCATCGTTCACCGAGGTAGATTCTATACGGAGACCCGGACAGAGGCGTGATCCGTGGGTCGGTTGGTCGACTGGGGGTTGACGAACAGTCGGCTGATCGTAGCTCGAGTTCGCGTCCAGCCTGTTGGCGACTAGTCGCTGTTTACTTTGCTCTTCCGCAGGCTCGCGGTCTCGCGTCTCCACCGCGTCGTCCCCACCGCTGGCCGCGAAATTCGCGAGTTTGCATTTTACGAGCGACGTAGCCGTGGGTCGCGCGTGCACTTGGTCGCCTGGTATTCGTGACTTCCTTGCCGGGACGAGCTTATCGGCTGACCCGTCCCCGTTATCGCCGCTCCACTCGAGCCTCGACGACCTCTGAACTTGCCAGTCGTCCGGCGGAGGCGACCGTTTCGCTTTCCACGATCGCCACTCTACCTTTTTCCGCCACTCCACCGACCTTGACTGCTCCGAGTTTGGCCTTACTTGGTTACACGCGGATCTCGCGTACCTCCTGTGAGCGATGGGCGAGCAGTTTACTGCCACGGAGTCTATCGAGATCTTCGAGATCGGCAAGCCCACCTGGAACTTGCGATGTACCTGCTCGATCGCGTGGACCAGGCTCTCTTCGCTCCAGGATCTTCGCTGACCCGGCTGAAGAGCTTGCAAAAGCTTCGTCGACTTTTCCAACCGTCTCCTAACCAGCACGCGTTGCTCCAACAGTCTCAGGTTGTCCTCCGTTCGAATCAGGTCCTCGACGTCCTCCACCGAAACGCTTTTAGACGAATCCTCCTCGTCGATCGAACGAACCGCAGAGATCCTGTTAGAAGCGTCGCTGTAAGGACACTCGAGATTCTTCCCTTGGATCTGCGGTTCCTTGTGCACCAGCAAGAAATCGTCCTCGATCAACTCCGCGGTGGGACAGACCACGGAGACGCGGATGTCGGCGGACTGGTCGGGGCAGAAACTTTCGGTAGACTCTTTACCAGCGCTGTCCGCTTCCGGCTGCTTCTTTTTCCACTTCTTCCTCCGAGCTGGCGGCACTGGCCTCTCCTCGTCGTTAGGCAGCAACTTTTTCCGCAGAACCAACGGACTCTTTTGAATATTCCTCACTAACCTCTCGCACCCTTCGGCTATATTGTCCTTCGAGCTTCTGACCAATCTTTTCAGAAACGAGTCGCTCTTCTGCAACTTGACGCGAGCTTGTCCCTGCTCCGCGAGATCGGGAGCGTCCAGGCGTTCCCCTTCCTCGCCGAGCTTTCTCGGTTTCTCCCTGAAAGTGAACTTGAACCTAGGCCTCTCCGAGTTCGCGGACGGCTGCACGCGATCGCTCAGACTTTGCTTGATCCTGCCGGCGTTCCGTCGTGCCCTGAATCGCGGATCCTCATCGACGCCGCTTCCGGCTGACCTCCGCCCGCTATCTTCCAATGTCCGGCGGCTCGCACGTGTCGTCTCCTCTGTGCAACCACTTCCGGAACATCTCCTCTCGTCCAGAGTTCCCCTCGATCCCCAGACGCAGCGGAAGCTTGGAATGTCGAACGGGAATCGCCAAGTTGGTCCAAGCTGCCGCGGATATCGACGTTTTCGCGGGGATCTTCTGGTCTAGAAAGCTGGTAGGCTGGTTCCTGGTGGCTGCGAGGCTTCGTTGCTTCTCTCGCGGCTTCTGCAACCTATCGGACGTGCTTCTGGACACCGTCAGCCTTTCGATTCCGCCGCGCCGCGGTCTGAAAAATAAACGAAAGCCAGGCGTTAGGTGACTGACCGAGTCGCGTTCCTGAACAAAGTTCGCGCAAGGTGAGCTCGAAGAGTCCTTCTCTTTGAACCTATAAACCTCGGCAAGGAGTATCTGGTTATGCAAATACGATAGATCTCGCGGTATCCGAGAGTCTCCAGTGTTTACCCGGAAATAGCCGGGTAACGAGTGTTCGATGGCGGTTATGCGAGAGGAAACAGTGGCAATTATGTCCCAGAGGTGCACGCGAATTCGGCAGCCGTGCGAGACAGATGGGAAATCTGCGAAAATTCAACGTGCCTCTGCAGCCGGTTATCGCGGAACACCGTGGAATATCTCGAACGCGGCCAGAACGTTTATAGCCGTAAAGATGTGGCAAAAAGCGGGGCAATTGGCGGAGCGAGACGGTGCTCGAGGGAAAGCCCGGAGAAGCCATCGAAGAAAACCCGAGGACCATCAACCCCCGAGAAGCATTTCGATCGTCTAAAAATAAATCAACGCTCTATGGCATAATAATAGCCGCGCTGCAGCCTTTTTATCGAATTCCCTATGCAGGTGCATACACGCGAGATGCAGTGGGTCAAGGTGTGGCCTTTAAGGGGATGCTCCGAGGTGTGGGTGGCCGTGCCGGCTGAAAGAGGAGAGATATCAACTGTGAAATAGAGTGACGGTAATGGCGTGCTTCGTGTTGCGAGAGTGGCCATTACAGTTATCGCAAAAGTCGCGTCATAAAGGCGGTGTGGTGGGAGAGGCGCACCGAGGATAGCCAGGAGAAAGAGAGAGAGAGAGAGAGATCGTAAAGGCTCCTTCCTTTCCTGTCTTTTATACCGAGGAAACATCGTTGCACCGAATAGAACCGCATAATTTAATATCTCGCATCGACCTGCATTAAGTTCAATAACCGGAAAAGGAAGCCTGAATATTCACGCCGAGGGGTGGTTAACCCTAAGATCGAAATTCCACGGATCTCCGTTATCCAATCGAATAACTGGCTTCGCCGGCTTCCGAGTCGCTAGGTTCCCCTTAATTACCGCCCCTTTCGCCTTCCGGTATCTCATCCCCTGTGAAATTCGAATTTTTCGCCTGGCCGTCGTGTCCGTGTACCGATTGCTTCCCAAAATAATTCGCTACTATCCCACTTCTCTGTAATTTAATTTCCTCCTATGGAACGTTTCCCCTGCTTCGTGACCCCTCTATTTTCCACTCTGCTCGACCACTTAGCGCGAAAAATTACCGACCAACCGAGTCGATCAACCTGCAATCGAACGTGACGAAAAATACGCGATAAAATTACCTTTCGTCGCGATATGTGCCCTCTCGGGAATAAAAGACGCGCAGGAGCCTTTACGTTAATTAACAAACGCCATCGTGCGGTTCGTCCCACGGTCCTCCGTCCAGATCTTATCGCCCATTGGAATTTGCCTTCTATCCACGACCAAGTATCACAGCCAGCGTGTCGGACGACACGTTCGCCGATGAAATAGAATAACCCCGATCCTCCGGCATGCCAGCGGAATCTCGCGCGAGTGGTAGCAACGGGAACACGTGGCGTATTACGCGAGGGCCGGGTTTTATGGCGGCACTCTTTTACGCGGACAGAAACGTCAATGGCCCCGGCTATCTTTATTATCGGCCAAGAACACGCGGAATTTCAATGGCGCATTGATTCGCCGGCTGTATCTGCTAGCCGAAGAGTTGCTGCGGGACGTTTCGCTTGCGCCCCGTTCCTCCTCCGGATGCAAGAGGCTATTCAGATCAAAGATTTCAGGGAAGCACGGTTTTCCAATCGTTTCGGAAAGACGCGATAGAGGAAGGCTACGAATGGAGGATAAATATAGGGAGAACGACTTTCTTCTCCTTCTTTTCCCGGGGACACTTTTCCCAGGAACACTTTCCTTGTGCTATGATTTAACACGTCGACTGGTACGCGGTTTATACATGCTGCGTTCAGGGGGTCGCGATAAGGTTCCCATTGTTATTGGGACACTACGACGAATTGCCAAATGCCGTGACGAAAGAGAAAGAAGGATGGCGCGTATCGTTGAAATTTTCAACGAAACGTTGAGATGAAAGGAATATAAATTTTTTAAATTAGCAACGCTGGCAGTCAACGCGTTAATTGCGCGAAATTATGCACGAGGAGCACGTTTAATTTTTATCCAGTCGAATATTGCACTGGGAAAAGAATTACAAGAGGTTTTAGGATTCGTATGAATTTCACTCGTGTCAGGGCGAAGTTTGCTATGAAAAATTCATGACGCGGCGGATCCTTCTGTATCGCAGGTTCATACAGATGGGCCGATTTTCGATTGAATTTGTACATCATCGATGCATCGTTATCGTATTGGACTGTTCGTTTCTAATTAAGTTTTACTTACCGACTACTTTGTCGATACTCGTGAGAATACCAGGTACGCGTATTAGGTTTTACTCTTTGATACTCCCACGAATTAAATAAATTAAGTTTAAAATTAGCTATTGTTCTATGT
Source organism: Euglossa dilemma (assembly GCA_002201625.1). Lineage (NCBI taxonomy): Eukaryota > Metazoa > Arthropoda > Insecta > Hymenoptera > Apidae > Euglossa > Euglossa dilemma. The sequence goes on along the minus strand of NIJG01000018.1, from coordinate 123,834 downwards.
TTAGAAGATAACGAATATAGCGACCAATGTTCTTAGAAACAACACGCGAAATATATGCCTCGCCTAAAGTGAATTAACATAGCATAAATTGTTATGCATAACTAAATTCAATATACATATGACTCAGAGCAACATGAGTCAAGCTCCGCATCGGTAATCGAGAATTAAATCATCGAGTTTAGAAAAGGAAGAAAATTTTTATTATTCTCTCGTTATACGTGATCCTCTCGAATAACACGACAAACATTCGCATGAGAAGAATTTCCCATAAAAGGCAAGTTAAACGACCCGAAGTTGAAATAACAGGAGAACGGAAGAATTTGGAGTAATTCGGAATACCAATTACAAGTCTCTCGAGTGGATGTCAACTACTTTCAGCTCTCGGAAGACAAGGTACGATTTCTTTCGAACAGCAACAAATCATACGCATGAGAAGAATTTCCCATAAACGGAAGGTTAAACGACCCGAAATTAAAATAATAGGAGAACGGGAGAATTCGGAATACCAATTAGAAATCCGTCCAGTATATACACTGGCATTGGTATTTCTGTTGGCAACTTCAATTGTTAGGTATTCTTATTATATCTCTTTCACGTATCTTTCTTTTGTTTAAATTTTTTGAAACAAATAGTATAAATTTACTCCAAAGATCTGAGAACCCGATCGAACATTTGTGGAAGGAATTAAATCGTCAAGTGACTGTATCTGAAAGATACATAAAATAAAAAATTATAGCAGCATTGAAGAAAAACTGGAATTTGAAAACTCCAGTACGCTAAACAAATTAATTAGAAGTATGCAAAATCGCCTTTTAGAAGTAATAAGAGCCAAAGAATATCAAACTTCTTTTTTTCACTTCAGAAGAGTAGAAATTACAGATTTTCTGCTATAAAACTGACGTCATTTTTTTTNTGTATCTGAAAGATACATAAAATAAAAAATTATAGCAGCATTGAAGAAAAACTGGAATTTGAAAACTCCAGTACGCTAAACAAATTAATTGTTATATCATCTTAAATTTGATATATAATCACGTAAGTTGTGCATTAAATTACAACATATTTCACGCCTTCAGTTAAATTAAACTCTTTTACATAATTTCGTACCTGTATAGGAATTAGTTTGCAATTCGTGTATTTTCTTCTTGTTAAATTTTAACAAATACAATCACACCTGTGTCATGAACTTCATCTTTGATCATAACAATAGAACCTTACGCGTCAACATAAATACCGACGCAAGTTTACATAGGAGCTACTTTCGACAGAATTTCTTTCCGAATTAATGAAAATATAATTTTATCACCGCTTTCGAACGGTCGAGGAAATCTCGAAGAACGGACACGACGGATCGAATTTGCCACGAGCGGAGAATTAGCCGTGAAATTAAAATAGAAGGGAAGACCGGTGGAATTCCGTAGCAAATGAGAATACCAAGCAGTTTCAGGTGTGCATATCGAGCCAGGTGAACTATTTCCACCAAGTGAGAGACGAGGCCCAGTTTCTTTATCTCGAGACGGCGGGAAACACGGGCCAGATTAAGAAAAACGGAATTCCAATGGGATCGTATCGAGGAAAGTGGTTGTTCCGTTTGCGCGGGCGGTCGCACGTGTGCCTTCCGCGAATATAAATACGCCGGCTAATTGCGCCCCGGCGCCGATTTCCTGCGATAACGTTAAAAGCTCGACTCGCGTGCTTCCTACTAATTAGAAATTTCGATTATTAAGCCGAATACACGGTCCCGTGGAAAACGCGATTCCACGGCATAATTAGAAACCGTTGGATTAGAAGCTAGCCGAGTCTCTCGAATGCTTCCTGAAATTCGAACACGTTTCAACACCGTAAACTTTCCTCCTCTTCCGCTCTTCTTCTTCCTCTCTTCCAGCCCCGTTTAGAAACCAGCCAACAGTGACACGGATTCGCCAAGTCTGTTTATAAGACGCAGGCGTCGCGCGAAATAGCTCGGCGCGAGTTTATTCGCGAGAACTCGCGAGTCGGAGAATTTAATCGGGCATTTCGGGGATCGAAGAAATCGCGGAATTGCAATTAATTTCGCGAGTTATTTTGCGACGCTCTACGTTCTCCACGTTCGAGTCAATGGGAGTCTGTTTTATTTCTTTATCGTCAGCGTTCCGTGACTCGGACTAGGCCTCATATTGGCGGACCAAGACGAAGAGTGTCGAATACTGATTCGAATTGGTCTAAACTCCCATCACTGCAGAAGAGTTTGCGAAACTGTAAAATATTCGGAATAAAACAAAACCTCGATTGGACTAGCTTACGTTTGTAAAGGCACGTAAACGTCGTCTGATTAATTCTTCCTATAGAAAAGTCAAACGAAACTTACTATGCGTTGCTGAAGAAAGTGTACACCGAATTCTCACCAATCCTTACCAACTCACTCATTCTAACGCGATAGCAGAAGTAGAGTGAATTCGTTTCCTTTATTGCCAAAAATGAATCCTACTCGTTAGCCTGATCTTATGGCATCGTGTAATAAATTAAGAGAACGAAAAATCGAGAAAAAGCGAGACAGACATCAGAAATAGATGCAGCAGTATAGACTTAAAACATTAACTTCACATTCTTCCGATGAATGTTGAATTTCTAATTTTATTTAACTATACATGCATTTCATACATATTTCATATTTATGAAATATAAACGATAATATGGGTTGCCGTGCAGTATTACTCTCATTCGCAGGCTTACGATGTATTATTCGAGTATAAGAATTTTACGGATATGTCACGCCTATGTTGACGTATTAACCTTTAACGAACGAGCGCATTTTTCTAATACTATCACCAGTAAGACGACGGATTTTTAGGAAATTAAGTGCTTCATTTCCAGAGCGAGAAAAGATGCATAATTAATATCGCTTTATTTGATTTTATAAAAACTTACAGTAATAATAGGTAGTATATGAACAGATATATCCGTACAAAAGAATACTGAAGTGAAAATTTCAGAAAAATAATAGGAATTGAAATAAACAAATAGATGCGTGTATGTAATGTATAGATTTGTATACATTTATAAATTTATTTTTTATAGATTAACGATATATTTATACAAAATTACTTATATTTTTTTTGGGGGTTGGTACTCCTCCCAACAGTCCCCAATGTGAATACCAGGTTTCTTACTACAAGTATCGCAATAATTACGTGTTTCCCGCCTTCCTCCGAAAATGACGATAACAAACTTTATTGACCGCATATAAAACGATGTATTTTCGCTCAATCCTCGGAGAGGAATGAGAGGAATGCGTTCCAGAGCACGACAAAAAACAATTGCCGATCGCCTTTAATTGTTGCATGTATAAATAAGGCCAAACCTAACAGATTTCCTAAAATATCACGTCATGCCGCGTGTATGGCGGCATTCGATTTTTTAAGAATATTTATGTCGCGAGTATGGCGGCATTCGTTCGTTAAGGGTTAAGTTACCGAACCAGAAGATAACGATTTCGGTAGTATGATAGAAGGTGGCAGTGACTGACCTAAACAGCGAACTTCAAGTTTCCAACGCATAGTATGAAATAGATCAGTACCTATCTATTGGATAATAGAAAGGACGATGCCATCTGCGCTGACCTTTTTCGTAATGAGGCAATGGAAGAGTCAGTCGCAATCGAGCAGCCAATGCAGTGAGTAAAATACAGGATTATCGTGACTCAAAGAGGGCCTTTATAAAGTACACGGCAACAACGACGCTAATTTCAAACTTCTGCTTCCCTCGATCCACACTCCCATACTTCTGTTTCAGGTATTTTGGTACCTCAGGTCGATATTTTGTCGGGGTGTCGACCGTGATGCAAATGAGGGTTCCTTAGTTTAATCCTAACTCGAGAGTATACACCTGAATCGTCGTCGCAGCATTAAGCTTTCTGTTTCCTGTCTTTTGATCTTGCTATTGTTTCCAACGCTCGACCTCTCGTCCCTCGCTCCACTCCCCGATTCGCTCGCGATTCTCAGCCGATAATCTCCGTCCTGCAATTATCTTCCAGCATTTACGATGGAAAGGAAGAGCGGGAAGAGAGGAAAATAATTCGAAAAATAATTCACACCGTATAGCACAGCTGGACTTTTCGCGAAGCTTTCCGCAGAGTTCGCGTTGCCGAGGAGGCCGTCACATACGTTTCGTTAACGCTGTTATAAAACGTCGTATGGTCGGAAGAACGCGAAACGAAAGAAACGAAAACGATAACTCGCTCGGTGCTAACGGCATCGTTCGGAAAGACGACATTCGCGAGGGCCACTATGGCGAAGTAGAACGCCCGAGAAGTTGAGTAATTCGGAAAATAATCGAGAAGGTAATCGGTCGAGGGGATAGTAAGGAGGAATAGTAGGCTGGTAAGCTCGAGAGCGAATTCGTGGTGGCGAATTTCGCTCGAAATAGAATCTCCGCGCGATCCGATGCCGAGTAACCCTAGAAACATCGGCGTTTGTTATTCGCCGGGCGTTTGATGGAAAATAAAAGGTGTACCAGAAGATTCTCGCGCGTTTTCCGCTGCGTCCTGCGAGGGAAAACTTGATTTCGGAGACGCAGAGACGCGGAGGCTCGTGAAAGTTTCGAGGAAAGGGTGGAAGAACGTCCTCCTGGGAGGAAATCGAACTCGGCGTTGCTGTTGTTGCTGCTTCTTGTTACCGCTTCTCCCCGTTAAGTCTACCCTGGTGCAGCAACTCGATCGTTCGTCCATTTGTACAGCTGGAAAACGCTCGATTATGCAATCGAATTGGAGCATCGAGTTCGGGAGCTTGTCTTGCGTACCCGGGGACTAAATTTAATTTGTTCGAGAAATTCTAAATCAATTCGAAACGCTCAGAGGTATTCTTTTTTCTTCCGCGCAATTCTTTTTCGTACGCTTTTTTACGAGTCGGACTCGAAGAGATCGAACGGCGGAAATTTATTGGAGATTTCCTTCCTTTTTTCCCCCGAGATGTTCGTAGGTTGGGAAATTGCAACGAGCCCGGCACACTGCGAGCTTCTTTTTCCAACCAAGTTATTTTCAGGCCACGCAAACACGCTCTCCCTCCAAACATAACAGAATAATAATAAAGATTAGCCATCGGACGTGCTAAATTCGTGCCTCATTGTGCCTGCGTTCGTAACAAGTTCGCGTGCAGAGAAACGCGGGTTCCTCTCCGAGACAAAGAGACTCTGCCGATACGAACTTTGATCTACATCTGTAATAACATCTTTCCCATGACGATACCATTTTTCTCCCGTTCGAAAAACTACCGATTCCCGTCCGACACTCGTAAACATCCTCCGGCTTCTAATTTGCCTCGGTCACGAGAAACGGGTCTCTAATTTTCGCGTTTCTCGTACGCGAAAATTCGCGCTGTTCATCGAGAAAGGCAGAAGGAATCTCGTTTCCTTTGAGAAAAGGTTTCGGCGGGAAACTGTGGTGCGAGGTGTCTCGCGGCGTCTCGAGGAAAAGATTACGCGGACGTCGGGGCGCGAGAGGAGCATCGCCAGGTGTGGCCAGACGAGGAGGAGGAATATGCAAAACAGGGAGATGCAGCGGGCCGGCGAGAGCCACCAGGGGGTAGACGAAGAACGGACTCGCATAGGCGCTGGGAAGTACTGCTCGTGGATCATTTAAATATTGCACAGGGAATGACTAAATAAAGCAGAAGGTCGAGCGTACGGGCAGAATCTCGAATCAGTTTCTCCCTCGCTCTGTCTCTCGCAGCAGTGACCAAAAAGTCCGCGTCTGTTTTATCAAAATGCCTCACGTTCCGTAGTCATAAACGTGCTTCGACGTTCGCTTTATGGCCGCCGGTTTATTGGGAATTACAAGAACGGATGTGATGTGCTCCCTATCTCGGAGTCTTCTCTTTGCTTTTTCTTCTTCTGCTTCTACTGCTTCTTCTCCTTCTTCTTCTGCTTCTTCTGGGAGAGGAAGGTTCTCGCGCTTGGCTAGCTCGTTGCGTTACACGCGAGAGATAGATAGAGAGAGAGAGAGAGGAGAGAGAGAGGAAGAAAAGCGAAAGGATCGCGGCGTAACCCGAGCAATTCCTGCAGAATTTGTATAAAATCCGACACGGTTCTACGGTTGGAATACGAAGAAGGATCAAGGTATAGCGAGTAACGAGGAAGTAAATAAACCCCAGGTGAAATTTTATCAGCGTTGTTTCATCTGGCTTCCCCACTCGTCACCGGCTAATCGCTCTTTTGATTTCAGCCATTCTTTGATCACCCTTTTGTTCCAACTTCCGCTCTCCGTGTAACACTTTGATTGAAACATCTGAACGAATGGGACGTCGTTAAAATGGAAATCACGTTCCAGCCTGGTCATAAAACGTGCTTCGTTTCACCTGTAATTCATGCACGATAAAAATCCTTTGTTCCAGCCCCGATAAAAAGTAATTCGAATTTAACGCAGTTCGAGCTAAAGGCGGCGTGAAATTTCATCGGCTGGCGCATGCCGATCGCCCGAAACGCTATATAAGACGGGATAAACGAGGAGGTGGTAGCTAAAAATCGAAAGTTAATTTCGATTCTATCCCGTGGTCGGTATCCGCCGGTAATTCTACTCGCACCGGATCAAGCAGCGAAACAACCGATCCGGGAAACGTAATACGGCGTGTTCGTGTTACGAGGTCTTATTCGGCCAAGGAACTTGCCAAAAATTCGCTAAGGGAGAGTCTCGATCGTACCTCTAACGCTATACCTGTCACCATGTAAGCTGGCAGCTTCGAAAATTCGATTAAAAGATTCCTAACCGACGTTGAAGCTTTGATTACTCCTTCCCGCGATTCTCCATCCAACTCTGATTTAAAAAAAAAAGAAAACGATTTTTCTTTCCTTGCCTTTTAATTTATTTTTCGACAATTTCGCGTTATCTAAACGATTGAATGAAAGAAACGAAATCCATTTCTTGTGAAGGGTAGTATACGAATAATTAATTTTCCACCGTTTTCTCTTGCGCGTTATTTTTTTAATGATCTTCCCCTTGTGTTTTTTCATCAAGTAGTCAATTCACCGGTCGTGGTAGATTAAGTAAAACGCGACATTAAGATCTTTTTATAATATGCTTATGAGGGGGAAAAATGAAATCTCGTCCTTTTTCCGCCACGGATTCTCGCTTTCCTTTGACCCCTTTTCCTTCTCCTTTTGCTCGCCCCACGGCTTTCTCTTTATACACACAGGCCGCTTAAGAGCCTCGATTAATTGCAATCCGTTCTCTCGGAATGAGACCTTACACAGCCGGAAGAATGGCCGAGTTAAAAAGCTCTGCGGCGTTAAAACACCCCGTTTTCTATCGCCTTACCACCCGTCCTCTTGCTCCTTACCCTCGCAATTACTAAACCCGATTACGTCGAGAAAAAAAAAATGAGATCAAAGATCCGCGAGAAATAATTAGAAAATTTCCTGGGAAATTCGAGAGACACCCCGATCGAACCGACGTGCCACGATTTTTATACGAAACGCGAGAGAGATCGGATTTCAAACGTGCAACGGAACGTTCAATTTTATTTTAAACAACCGTATATTTCGGGAAATTAAAAAATGTAAAATTCCTGACCCTCTGTCACCCACCCGAAATTTTCCCGAAAAATTCCAAAAGCAACCGATACGAATAGCGAAATGGATTGTGTAGCGAGAAATTGGATTTTAAAAAACACGGAAAGAGACAGGCGCGTTTCGAAAAATTAAAAAACAAGTATAAGCGGGGTTTTCGAAAGATAACAGCGAGATTGGAAGGGAAAATGGACGAACCTTTGGCAGTTCTTGTAACAAACGAATGCAACATGCACCCCTGAAGCCTCGTCGCGTTAAGCCCGCTAATTAATTGCCGACCGTTCTCACGCGTGTGCCAGCCGAGTTTACATTGCCTCTGGCTCCCTCTAATTATCACCTTAATTAATAACTCGATCTTTACGCTTATGAATTAGAATTTTCTTAGACGTCGCGGCACCGTTCGACACCGCGAATCCGCGTTATCACCGCGAGCTTTAATTCTGACCGAGCAACTCCGGCGCGTCTAATTAACCACATAATTAACGATCCATCCTCGTGTCTTTTTCGCATAGTCCACGCTCCGCTAGCGCTCCTCAAAGAGACGTAATTAGAGATGCGCGTGGACCGCGAGCAAAGGTGTCCTGCGAACGAGTTTACCCCGTCGTCGAGGCGAAAGAAAAGAAAGGAAAATCGAAGTTGAAAAATAGAATCCTCTGTTATTGTCGGTCCGTGTTCTTTTTCGGCCACCGATGAAATATCCGACGTGCTATTTACGCGTTTCCTTTCCAGACGCCTTCCATTTATATCCGTCTTATCGGAATCAACAGCTGACGACGCTCCCGTTGCAGCGATCTTCTTCCTAGTTCCAGCCAATTACCAACCACGCCGGTCGTCTCCTTATCGGGTATCTCTGTCGGTCAGACGTCTCTTCAGTCATCGCGACGCGACAATTAACGCGCCTCGTCGATCGTCTCCGTTCAGCCTCCCCTCTCTCGTTTTCGTTAAAAACCCGCGTGCAATGATACATCGCGTAATCAGCCCGCCCTGCCATGCAGCTGGATACTTTTATTCCATTAATTAGCCGCCGGCCAAGCGTATTAGCGGATCTCTGCGGATAGATGAACGAAGCCCGGGATCGGATGAATGCGTCGCGGATGAATCGTGAATGGCGATTAACGAAGCTCTACCCCTTTCTCGAAATACGAATATTTTCGCGGACCTTTGAGTCACTGCGATGTCCAATTTGTAAAATTACCAAAATCCTGCGACGGCCCTTTGGAAAACGCTGCCTGTAAAACGGGACAGTGCCGCGTCGGTGGAAAAGTGCGTGCAGGATTAAAAAGATATGGAAAGCCGAAAAACGGGCAGGCCTGAAAGGACCAGGGGAATTCGAGGCCAAAGCGGGCCCTTTTTCGCGTCGATTAAATTTCGATTAAAGAGTGAACGGACACCGGTCAAGGGACACCGGCACGCTGCGACTTAATGGCGGATGATTAAAAAATCCTGTCAGGCGAAACACGTAGAGAGGCAAAGAGAGAAAGAGAGAGGGTGCTAAAAGCGAGAACGAGGATCGATGGCTGTTGTTCCGGCACTGAACGAAATTTTTTCTTTCAACGCGACCGATTCCCGCGAAAATTCACTAGGCCAATCAGCGAGCATTTCTGCGAGAGAACCTAATCGAACTATCGGTGGCACGCGTAATTACAACGATAACCGGAGAAGAAACGGACGAAAACGAAGACATTTTTTTGGTTATTAACTGTCGATAGCTCTTTATTTTAATTAGAAAAATCCTGTACGGGCATTGTGCGAACAATCGCAGGTCCACGTGAAATTTTCGACAATTAGTATTCGTTTTTGTAGACAGGAAAGAAATTACCGATTTGTCCCTATAAATCATTTTCGATTACTCGGTATTACGTTGCGTTATATCGTAAATGCCGGGAATCCCATCGATTTATGGCGCTTTGAATCTCGGCGGTTTTTTCGTTACACGGAAATAGTAATTCGAAGACTTTTGACACTTTTAACATCGTTGGGTGATTTTCTAATTTGATATATCGGTTAACGTCGATTTTTAGAATCCGATTAAATTGCGACTTCCTTGACGAGCGAGAACGAAATTGTTTATTTGATTTTCCCGTATTATATGTCCANTCGGTTAACGTCGATTTTTAGAATCCGATTAAATTGCGACTTCCTTGACGAGCGAGAACGAAATTGTTTATTTGATTTTCCCGTATTATATGTCCATCTTGATTATCGAAGAAACGATAACAAATTATTTTTTAACATCACTCTCGTTAATCACTTGCATTATTTTCACGAGTCTGACTCGTGACGAAAATCTCAGGCCATACTTGAATATCACGAGTTAGGCTAGTTACATAATTTCATGTCAAACGTAAATATCGCGAAGTTGACTGGTAATCGATGTTTCGGGCCAAACACGAATATCACGAGTCTGACACGTGGTCTTAACCCTTTGAGTGCTAAAGACGTATATATACGTCGCCACGTATCCATCAATATATACGAAAGCCGTAAATATACGTCGCCACATATCCATCAATATATGGACCGTTTATTTTGAAAGT
>NIJG01000018.1:83709-101679 GCA_002201625.1 Euglossa dilemma | reverse complement strand
TACGTATAATTTTTGGATTAAATATAAACAAGACTTTATTCGTTACGCTTAATTTCAATCGAAGGCTTGGAAGACTCTCTTTAGAGTGAAAATGTAAATGGGTTAACAGACTTCATACAAGTTAATTAAATTTGTTGATATCTTATAATTGGAGCAACCTACCAGCCAAATTTACAGATCCTGTAAACCTAGTGTTAAGAATTACCTGTGAACTTCACTAAACCACTTTAATAATTTAAAAAAAGACTTCGTTTCCGTTGTCCACCCAACATTTCTACCCAATGTTCGGGCTAGTTCAGCAGCAAACTCCTACGATACTAGGAAAATTTAGCGTTAAGAAGCTCGCGGCGTCGAGAAAACGAAAACGCGTACGTTTAGACGGTGCAAAGCGTCCGGTGGTAGCGACGCCGGCCAGGAAATTTCCCCGAGATCTTACCCGCGGTCCTGTTCCGCGAATTCTCGAAATAAAAGGGAAAAGTTGAACGAGAGACCGCGGACAACAAGATGCGCTGACGTCAGCCGCGTTTCGCGGTCAGTTGCATTTGAAACCGGCTGAATTTCGCTGTCTAAAATTGCTCCGTGCCCTCGTGTATGATACGTTCTGACGTAAGTGTACGCAAGGCGAGTGCCAAATCGCGGCCAAATGCCACGCGTAATAATCAGCCACGTTCTAGCACCGCCAATTTCGCCGCGAGAAGAACGATTACACCCTCGAGCGTGATTTACGCCAACCCGTGCCGAGTATCGTGAGTCCGCGTGCAAAAATAAGTCGGGAAGGGAGCTTCTTTCGGATAAACGGAATAGAAAGCTCCGATTTATCGTAATTCCGTGGCATCTGTCATTACTGGTATCGTTCCTATGAGCTATCGTGGATCTCGCTCGAGAAAGCTCCGATTTTACTCCTATTTTTTGGTTCTAAAGTTTGCTCGAAATTCTAAACACCTGGTACTAAAACACTTACTCGCGCATAATCGCTGGTTATTAAGTAAATAACGTATTCAGAAATAAAAAGAACGAACCGTTGCTCCTACCACTGCTGGTATCGTTCCTATGAGCTATCGTGGATCTCGCTCGAGAAAGCTCCGATTTTACTCCTATTTTTTGGTTCTAAAGTTTGCTCGAAACTCTAAACACCTGGTACTAAAACACTTACTCACACATAATCGCCGATTATTAAGTAAATAACGTATTTAGAAATAAAAAGGATGCACCCGTTGCTCCTACAACTGATGGTATCGTTCCTATGAGCTATCGTGGATCTCGCTCGAGAAAGCTCCGATTTAACTCCTATTTTTTGGATCTAAAGTTTGCTCGAAATTCTAAACACTTGGTACTAAAACACTTACTCGCGCATAATCGTTGGTTATTAAGTAAATAACGTATTCAGAAATAAAAAGAACGAACCGTTGCTCCTGTCACTGCTGATATTGTTCCTACCAGCTGTCGTGCACGAATCGAACATACACGGTCGTGGATATCATTCGAGGAAGCTCCGATCTTACTCCTATTCTTTGTTTCGAAATTCTAAAACACTAACTACCTAAGTAACTAGTACTAAAATACTTACTCGCACATTGTAGCTGACTATTACGTACATAACGTATTCAGAAATAAAAAGGACGAACCGTTGCTTATTGTGACGACACGCAACTCTATAACAACGCTCTAACACTGAACACTTTGACACTCTCTTACAACTCTTCGATTCACGCTTTTACAATGTTACTTATAATAAAGATATCCTACAATATTACAAGAGGAAATTTGGACAAGCTTGTGTACAGATTGGACGATGGTAGTTTATCGATAAATCAAATTAACAATATAAACGCGTGGGAGACGATAAGGATCCGAATTATTCTTAACTTATTTCAACCACAACACGAAAACTCTCAGACCTTGACTGCAACGCGACACTGACTAATTAACCTTCTCGACTGTTCTTATCTTTTTTATATTTCTTGGCCAAATGTAGTCGTGTAAGGGCCTGACGCATCGTCCAAGGTTTTCCCGATTGACCTGAACTTTGAGCTTTCGGTCCTCGCTCTCTGGATGGTCTTCGTAAAGCTACACGTACATGGTGGAAAATGTGCGATACTACACCTGAACCAACAATTACCAAGAATTTTCAAATTCCTTGTTTCCACGAACGAGTGAGGCGATTATATTGCTTCTCCATGCCTGGGTCTTCCACTGGGAATCGTTACTCAGCCGGCTGCGGGATTTTTCGTACACCCGAGTCTACGTCACTCTTTCGAGAAGATCCGTCGGGAACATCGGCAGAGAAGTTAGACGAACGGAGCGGAAAAAAGCCGGAAGCCGCGGCGGGAAAACGTTTCTAAGGCCACGTGAGAAGTTCGACACGGGAAGCGAAACTAATTAAACGAGGCATCAACTGTTGCTTCGCTTTTCAGCCAACTTTTCATCGGTTCAAAGTGCATACCGACGAACGGCACCGTTTACCATCTCCCTCCACGACGTTTCCGCTGATACTTTCCGGTACGCGCGCGTGTACGTGCGCGTGCACGTACGCGTAATCGAGAACAGAGCAGAGGAACGTCGACCACGACGTTGCTGTTTGCAAAGGCATCCGTGCTGCTTCCCACAGATAATTGAAGATAATGCCGATACATCGTTATATTTAGACCACGACCGATTCCGACCTTCGCGACCTAGCCCAAAGTCCTCCACCAGCGATATTGCTTTTTAACCGTATCGATTTGGTATAATTCAAGGCCTCCTGGGACTACGCCTTCTACTCGATAGCGACCAGCATGGGATTTTAGCAGGGCCTAGGGAGCTCGAGGTGCGATTTTACGGCGAAATTATAGTTTTCATCTCGTTTATCTTACGCTCGAAGACGAGTGGCGTCGATTCGATGGAGGAAATTCGATTTTTTCCCATAGGTATCCGATTTCTAGCAATTACAATCGTATTTTTGGCGAATGATTTGATCCTGTAATAGTGGAAATTTAATTCCGATGTTTGCTTTGGTGCTCGGTGATGATAATTCGCGAATAGGTCGATCTTTCATACGGGTATCTCTTATATACCGATTATATCTGATTTATAGGAATTGGGTAATTTTGTTTCTTGGCATTTGATCGTGTAGCATTGGAAACTTGATTGCGATGTTCGCTTCGGTAGTCGCTGGTAATGAGAATTAAGTAAGCGATGCGAGAAATTTGGCTGTGATTTCCGACGGTGAATCATCGGTCATTCGACTAACCCGTTTTTCCTTCGCGACAACAGGTGACAGCTTGCGAACGATTCGAGTCGTTTAAAAAATTCCGATTCTTCCGTAGCAATTCGACGCTAATCGACTAGCTGGTTAAATTTAAACTTCACGAGCCCGAGAAGCAGCGACAGCTTTGTTCCTCTCGGAATTCAAGCGCATCGTGTCGCGGTGTGAATATTTTTTGGAAGAACGTCAGAATTTTACGCAATCGAACCAGAACTCTACGACGCGCTCCGAGCCGCGGTGCTTTATCGGTGCTTTATCAAATTTCTCGCGAGAAGTTAGAGCAAGTCTATTTTCGAACAACCGAGTATCTGGACCAGGACTCGGCGAAACAACCAGGGACCACGCGGCAAAGAAGCGAGCGGCACTTAATTCGAGCTCGACGGAAACTCGCTGCTAAGTCTGCCCTTGCACAATCGAATTAATGACAGGAAGCAATGATACAATTACTCCGCCAGCCACTTATTAAACAGAGGCTCGGCTGCGTTCAGCCGTGATTGCGAGAGGAGCGAGAGAAGCCGCTGAAATGCCAACGTTTCTCGGCATCGGTTTAGCGAGATCAGCACCGATTAGACCGAACTTTTCCCGCCGAGAGCGACCCGGACTGTTAACTATAACTGGACCGAAACCGCGGATAAAGGGGGAAAAAAAAGAGGAAGAAAATTAAAAGTGCCCGGCGAAACTCGGATCGCGTAATAAATCGAAGCCACGAAAGGAATTTCTATCCGACTGCGATGAGAAAACGCCCAGGTGGTAATTACCGACGATCACGCCGCGATTAATCGGCGTAATCGAGCCAGCAACGTTAGCCATTAGCCTCATAGCGGAGGAAAACGTCGGACGAGCGAGATTTCTAGCTGGCTGCTCGAGGTCGAAAGACAAGTCGCGAGATAGCTGTAGATTAAAGAATGACTACATTTCCGTCGCAACAACTGCTCCGAAGGACGAAAGATTCGGCTATCTCTGTCCTCCTGTACACGACTCGAAACTCGGTTCACGAGCAACGTGTACCAATATTTAACTGTGACAGATCTACCGCTACTTCTATAGGATCTCCGGGATGTAACTTCGCGAAACAGAGGTCTGCGTAACCGTCAAGTCGCAGGCGTAACGACCGAAAATTCGCGAGAGATCTTGTCGACGAAGACGAGCGATGGGAAGAGAAAATTCGAAGAGAATTCGAAGAAAATCGCAAAGTCGGACAGCGGAAGATCCGGTGATTCGGGAGAAACGGAGTCGATGAAGATGGCCGAAGGGAGGAGAAAATTCGTAGAAAAAGGAGAGAAATCTCGAGCAATGGAAGGTGTTTCTCGGAACGTTAAAGGGTGAGTGTCGCGAGTCCTAAATTGCAGCTTGGTGGCCACGTTAGAGCTGTTCTGGTCGAGATAGGGGCTTCTTCCGCGCTCGTGGCAACGGATACAAATTTTCTCGACTTAGTTCCATCCGCCATAGCGGTGTAATTGCACGGCGACAAGGTCGGACCGGTGGTTTAAACAGGACCGGCAAGACCCTCGTGAAAAACCGTGCACCTCTGTAACGCGTCCCGTAAAGTTCCCGTGAATCTTCGCTCCCGAAAACCGGAAGAACTCGAACACCCCGTCGAGGAAGATAAACGCAGCGTCGAATAAATCTCGTCGACCACGGCATACGACGAAGAGAGAGCCGACGCGACGATGATTATACAGGCAATTGTGAAATTTAGAAATTTTGCAAATCTAAAACGACGAGATAAAAGCATATCTCGCAGAATCCCGAATGATTTGCTTAATTTCTAATACGCTTAAAGCGCGATTCGAATTTATTTCCATTGAAATACCTGCGCTTTTAATCGAATTTAACCCTTTCACTGCCAACTACGAGAAATCCCGTAGTGGATTGCGATTTGTCACGGAATAAATTCGTAGCCGTTTGAGTTTGGAATTATTAGAAAAGTCAAATCCCATTTTAGCATTATATCCGAAACTAAATATTATTAGATTCTTTGAAATTCCTTTAAAATAAAATCTTCGCGCCAAAAGCAAAACGCTCTAAATTTACCTGGCAGTGAATGGTTAAAGCGCGTGACAGCGATGGCGAATCTCGTCAGATCCGCGCGTGGTAAAAATTCGCGAACTCTGTTTATCGAACTTCCGACTCTTGCGGAATTTCGTGGAAACAAGTGGAAAGGCCGTATAAAGTTTCGTACTTGCCATAGATTCGCCAACCTCGAGTCATCCAAGCCGAGCGAAGAAAGAGGTAATTAGCGATGGGAATAATTACGGGATCGCGTGTTCGAATGATCGAGATGACCATCGGAATTTCTAAGATCCTCGGACTCGACGGATTAAATCGTTAAACGCGTTTGCTTGGCTGGTGCTAAAACAGAGCAACGCGGAGAAGGACTAAATTATTAGGCGGACAATAAAAATTTCCCATCGAGGTTTTCATTCGAGCTGGAAGAGCGCTCGTGTTTACGGGTTTCTCGGAGATTTACGATAACCCGATAACGACGTGCTTGTGTCGCGGCGAGAAGATAAAACTCATGCAAATTGCCTAACGCGCCGACGAAATTCGCTCGTGTAACGCGAATTTTACAGTCACGGTGCACGCCGCGACGCTCGTGCTGAAATTCAGAGAAGGATGCGCAACAATTCCTCCGAACAGGGATTTTTCAAGAATTCGTTCGAGCAGACATTAACCATGCATAATGCAAATGCCCGCGTTAAATCCGCCATTTCTACGCTCCGAAATTCCCCTTCTCCCATTGGCTTCTCGTCCATTCCGTTCCTCTAAAATCATTTCCCCTCGATCGCTTTCGTTTTTTTTCCCTCCGCGGGAACATTAACCTTCTCGGCCACGCGACAGGCGCTGAAACTGTTATTTTTTCGCGAAAACGGGAAAGGTGTTCTCGGAGCAGAGCTGGGGGACACACCGCGTTATGAAACGAGCCATTGCGAGATATGCTGTAAAGTATTAGAAAAATACAGCAGTACGGAAACGTAGGATATTACGAAGTACTATGAAACGCAGCTTACTACGAAGCGTTGTAATACGAAGCAGAATCTATGTACTACGGTACATAGATTTACGAGACACGCTATTTACTGCGAAGCGTGGTATTAAAAAGTACCAAATACGATGAAACTGCGATACAGTGCAAGGTCGATTACGTGAATTTTCAGCGTAATAATGAGCAATTATAATTATTCGAACATGGGAATCGTGCGTGGCTTTATTAAACGTTTATAGCTAAGGAATTTTTAATTTCTCGCTGATTTCGACGTGATTCGAATATTTTGCCTCTGGATGCGCCTGTCGTCCAATTAATTCGAATAAACGACGTTCCGACGTATATTATATACAATACTATGAACGGAACAACGGTGCCGCGTATAATCGAAGAATTCTGAACGATTTAGTTGGGAAATATAAAATAGAGCAAAGCACGTACTCATCGAACCTATATTTAATCGCTGTAAACACGCAGGCGAGCGTAGATCTGAGACTCCATCCGATAAATCATCCTCCCCATGGCGGCCCGGCGAGATTACCATTTCCTCAACCACCCACGCCATAGAACGCGCAGTCGTTCGAGCCTGCGACCAAACGGCAAAGGTAGACGAGCCACGTTTTACATAACACGATAATTACATCGCGGACTGCTTGCCGTTTAATCGAACCGAGAACTGGTCTGCGATTTTTCGGCAACGAAACGTTTTCACTCGCCTCTAGCAGCCCGATCGGGCAGCTCGGGACAGCTCGGGAAGAAAAAAAAGAAACTCGGCGGAAAAAAGACGACGAACCAGCTTCGGAATGGCTGCTGGCCACGGACTGTTCTCGCTTTCCTCCTCAAACCTGTCCTCGTGTGTGCGGATCTTTTAAAACGCCGTCCACAGGTATCGGTGAACACTCGCTCGGTCTGGCGCGCGCGCGAATAACTCGGTTTTCCTTAATAAACCGCACCGACGCCGCGGGAAACGTGAGAACGTCGAGCACCGAGACGATTCAAGGAGAGAATTTATTATTCGACGCGTTGCATGCTGCACCGGGGAATTCTCCGGTGACTACGAGAAATTTACAAACGAAGCTTCAACCGGCCACGTCTGAATGCAATGGAAAACCGGGCTGCGCCTCGGCTACCGCCTTTTCTCCCATGAAGTATGCAAACACCGAGTTATCGCTACCACTTCTTCCCTTTCTCGAGATAAAACCAGACCGAAACGATCGTCCGATGTTCGCGCTCGCGATACGCGCGGCCAGTTAGGACGGAGAGATGGCCGGTACGCGATCCTCGGCGATGTCGAGGAATCCCGGGATGTCGATGTTAGGGGGATATCCGGGCGGCTGTGCGAGGAGAAACGGACGCAATCTTGGCGTGATGAACGGGGTCCATCGAGACGCGACGCGACGTCTCCGAGCGAGACGCGTCAAAGTGTCCGTTGCTTAGGCCGGAGAGCAAAGAGGAGGAAGCGTCTCAGAGGCTGGAGAATTTTTCCAACAGTGCGACGAGAGACACGGGTGGAGATGATTCTGATTTATCCTTGATTCTCTCGGTCCAGAGCGTGAAAAAGCGGGCGGAAAGGGGCCAGAGAGCTCGTACTAATCCCTTAAGAGTGTCGCGAGCGGAGGGGTCGGGCCGGCGAGGAAGCGGAAAAAAGGCGGGATACAATCCTACCGGGACCGTGGGGATGGGTTTTCATTGAAATGCCGAGGAGCTCGCAGGAAAAACAGCATCTGGGTTAAATTCCCGAGGATCTTTCGGCTCCAGTCAGCTTTTCCGCCACGGCTGATAGAATTCCCCCTGTGCGACGCGAAACAACAAAACTGGAAGGCCGAGAGGTGAACAGGGGCAGAGGAACCACATCGACGAGCTTCTTTTCCCTCTCGTCGCCGAGCGAAACGACGAGTCCCGCTGACTTTCGGCGCCCGCGGGAAATAACCTGGACCGAGCTGCAAATTTTCGGATCACGGCTCAGACGTGCCGCTGCCGAAAGAAGAATTGGATCCCTGAGCCCGTGGGTTACACCGCTGACAGGGATTTTCACCGGGACCCTCGATGCTAACACCCATGGTTAGCTCCTTTGGATCACCGGTTTCCGAACCGAGTAAAACGACTTTACCGAGTAAAACGACTACTTCCTCGAAGAATTCGATGAAAATTTACGTAGCCCGAGAATCAAAGGAAATCGTTAACACGATGAATGCCACTTGGGGCCATCGGCACGCCCAGATTGATGGAAATATATATAATTTAAACAAATGACAATACTTATAATTTAATCGCACTCCAGCTCCACGAAAGTCACCGGTGACCCCCGTCGCAATTAACATGTCAAACATGGTTATACACTGCAACTTATCTATCGAAGATAATATTTTATCGTTATATGTATCGCGTAACAGAAAATTCATCGTGGCGCTACGGACAATCATTGTAAAATCAACGTGTTAACGCGGATAGTGACAGAACGAATCTGACTATCGGATTAGGTGTCTAACGGAGTCGAACTTCGACTCGAGTTAGATCGGTAACTCGATAAATAATTTAAACGACCGAAACGGTATTCTTGGACAAACGCAAGTAAAATTTGTCGGAAACATCGATGTCTCGAGTGACGAATTAGGTCTATGTACAATCCTCGAGCGATAAGAGGTTAACGCGATGATAGGAGAGGCGCGTGGGTATCTGTGTATTTCAGCGAGAGGAAAGAGGTCTTACGAGTTCCTCCTTGGCCAATATCGCGCGACTGTAGCTCCGATTCTTCGCTGCAATCGAAACGTAACAGGGAAACGCGTTTAATCCTTCTTCTTCTCTTTCCCGTGGAAGAAGAGCCAGCCGAGACGGGATTAATCGAGAAGGCACTCGACAGGCGTAAACGACCGGCACGGAGCGGTGTCGTTAATCGAGGAAAAAGCTGTCCCTATTCTCGATGCAGCGACACGGGTAAAAAATGCTCGCGAGAAGGCTCCCATAGTCGAGGCACTGCTCGCTAGAAGAAGTCATTACACGGTACGTGACTGCGTAACAAATAGACCGAGAATACGCAAATCTCTCGGCTCTGCATCCTTGAATCCCGGGAAAAGTCAAACTACGGATGGCTGGCGGTCAAGCACCGTGACTCGATGAAAAATCGGACGGGAAGCGTAACGTCCAGCTAGCACGGAAGTCTGCTAAACACCGACCAATTAACCAACTCGAACGGAAAATGAAATTCTACCGGTCCAAGCTGTCGCGACGGCTTTCCTCCCGGTTCCCTGCACGCGGAAACGACGAAAAAGGTAGCCCGGAATGGGAAAGTTACAAAGGCCTGCCACCGTTTCGACTGCTTCTCCGAATCACTCGAATTATCCCTTCGTGCGTGACTTTGGAACATTCCGTGCTAATCTATATTCGCAATCTCGAAACGTTCTGCCTAACGTATTCGTGTTCCACATACTGCGGAGTAATCCCGATCGGCCTACCGTGTTTCGTAAATATTACCGTTTCGCAGATGAGAATTAGCATCTCTCGTACGCCGAAGACAAACCGGCAGCCACAGCTTTTCTCACTTTCCAAACTTTCGTTGCACCTCGCAGGACAGGTTTCTATCGGAAACGCGTATCGGCAGGATCTCTTACGTTACTGCTAATCGCGTTCTCTGTCATTTCCCGAACGATCTACCATACATGCCAGGCGAAGTACGAGGATAATAGGGAGAAGAGGAAGGGAAATGATAAAAAAGGCAGAGAAAAAGAGGAAAACAAACGGTGGAAAACCGAAGAGACGAGTGGCAAAGGGGCGAGGTGGTAATTACGAAGAATTATAAGGAAAATGAAGGCAGATGTGCGATATGGAAATTACGACCTACAGCGGTCATAATCGTCTGTTGGTCGAAACAGCGAACGCCATTGAGGCTGCGGCGAGTGACAAGGCTCGAAGGTTGCATGCATTCTGCGTGCAGGCCGGAAAATTATGCGTTCTTATGCACGGGCACGTGCATCGTGGATTATGCAAGACGGGTATATAGTCTCGTGCCGATCGCTGTTTAAAATGCCAGCCGCGAACGAGCCGGGTTACCTTCGCCGCTCTTGATCACGATCAAAATAAAGAGAAGCCACGCGAAAGCCTGCCAGAGACGACACTTCCGCGGCGCTGTTAAATTTTCATAGGATAATCCCGAGATCCGAGTGGCCATCCTTCTCGATTCACTTTTCGCTCCCTCCTTTATCCATCGCGTCGCCATTTCGCCGTGCGACCGTTGACCATTGCCAAATTTCCGTAAATTTGCCTATGCTCCACGCGTCGGTGAATTAGGTATCGCAGATTAGGCTACAGCCGCGTCTTCTTGCGATGGGCGCTCTTTTCCGGGATTCTCGATCATTCGGAATTCTCTTCAAGATTCTCTCCGAGTTCGAAGACTCGGTCTTTTAATTTCATTCATTTCGAGGCACAGGTAAATACGAGGATTCGAATCTTAGGAAAGAACACCGTTCCCGGCTTAAACATGCTACGCTCGTTCGCGGCGAATTATTCGCACGCGAGTCTTCGGGTTTTCTCATTGGACACGGCGTGATTCGTTCTCGAAATAAATGAACGGAACGCGATAAATGTTTCGGCTTCTCTCCAGAGGTGCCATTATATAAATTTCATGAATTTTTCGCGAGCCTGCGCGAGGCTGTCTTTTATTCGGCAACGCTCGACTGCAAATGAAACCACGCGAACGAGTCGGACTGTTGATACGAGCGACGTTTCATCTACCAATTCATCGAACTTTCCAACTTATATTTTTTTCAGAAATTTAATCTCCTTTAGAGTCACACAGGGGAAAATTCGAGTGGAAAAATAGCCTCGGCATTGTACCGGCGAATCCCGCGACAGTGACGAAAGGACCGATGAAGGGTCCAACGAAAGTGTTAGTCGCGATAAGGATCACGTGCCATTAACGAGCCATACGTGGCAGGTAAATTGCAAACACTCGCGGCCAAGAAATTTGCATGAATTACGCGAGTTCGACGAGCTAAAGCGCCCTACTTAGCGCTGCATCGCGAAACACCGCATTCGTCTCTTCAGAGTCAGCTATTGTCTCTCCTCGCGAACAAACGAATAAACCAATAGATAACTCTTTGCCGTCTGGGTATTCAATTTCCACGGAAGAAGCGTGCTCGTTCGTTAGTCGAACAGCGAATAGTCGATGGACAAACGAAAAAAGAGAGAGAGAGAGAGAGAGCGAGAGCGAGGGGGAAAGAAATAAAAGCGACGAGGAAGGAAACGAGTAACGTTTGGTCGAGGTGAAAACCGTAGGAACGTGCAAACACGCGGCTGAGACGTGAGAGAATGGCCGTGGAAGCATCGACAGCCCAGACAGGAACGCGGAAAAAATGTTGGCGAATGACGGAAAAGCCATAAGCTACTCGCGAAACTGGCGAGCAAACGAGAACCACCGATGCTCATTTGCGTACCAGCCTCTAGCCATTCCAAAGGGATTCCGAAAGGATTCGTCGCGGTGTATCTTCGTTAGGTCCCGTTTGTCCCTCTTTCGGCCATCGGAGTGGCATCGGCCGATGGAAAAGCGGATGGGAGTCGAGGCGAACACGGCGCGAGATGGTCTTTTTAAGAAATCCGTTGATTACCGAGTACAACGGAGGTTTCTTGGAAACATCCAGCAAATTGATGGAAAGTGTCTGGCTGATCGATGAACCGGGTGTTCCGTTGCGTGCGCGTGCAGAGTTGCTGGAACGACGCTCGGCGAGGACTCGTTAAACGGTGAATCGTGATAAACTAACAAACCGTATCCGGCTGATTAATGAATTCAGAGGTGCACGCGTGTCCGCGAGCCTCGAGGCGACGTCGCGCGTGGTTTCGATCTATCCTCGAAATCCTTAAAATGCGTATCGATCACCGACGCTCCTAACCGACTCCTGTCTTTTACCCTTTCGAGTCTCGTTTCGCTTTGCGTTCCTTCAAAGTCTCAAAGACGCCTGGGACCGATCAATTAGGCTCGCGGGTTTCGTAAATCATCCCACCGGGTGATCAGTCGCTACCGTCCGCAGTCGCGAGGATGAAACGAAACTCGCTGGAATCTAGTTTTAATTTATCTCGTAACACCGGAGACGTATCTGACGCAACGTCTGCCAGACGGACGCGAGCTTCCTCTGGATCGCAGCCTGGTTAATCGAAACGCTCATCCGCCAATCTAGCCAGGCCCCCTGTTAATCCAGGAGAGATTAATCCGGTCGGTTTACGACTCGGATTCGTTCTTAGGTTCGTCTAACTTTCGATCAGAGACGAACCACCGAGAAAGTCTATCGCCGCTGCGGTTTCCAGATGAAATTATACCTACGAATGCTCTCAATCGGCCGGTTGACAGAGAAGCCGAAGAAAGTGGTCCGTCTGTCCGCAACCGGTTGCTTTATGGTCTCTTTCCCGAGCAGAACTCGCCGCGACGAAACCGAAAGTATCGCGAAGGAGGCTGCGCCTCACCGTTCCGCTAATTTCTTTCGCCGAACTGATCCAGGGAACCTGTTCCTCGCCCTACCGATCCGGATCCACACCCCGATTTATCGGCGACCCATCGCGTGTGCTCGGACAGAGCAAACGCTTCGCGAAAAACACGCTGGCACCGATTAAACGAGCAATTAAATCGAGCCGACTTCCGATTCGATCGATTAAATCGTTTAAATCAGCCATTAACCAATCTACACACAGACTCGATAATTTTCAATTTCATTTCATTTTCTACCCGACCGGCGTTTAATTTTACATTTAATTAAAGCGCTCCGCCTCGATTTCGACAACTCGCAGGACCGGTCTCGATTTCAAATTTACATCGGTCCCGCTTAATCCCAGAAATTACGTACCCCGTAAGGAAAACTATTTTTCATTCTTATAAATCTCTAATCATTCTAAAAGATACAATTTTTTTCTAGTCTTTCTCGACAAAGGATCTCGAAGCTCCGATCCTGTTCACCGACCTTGGGCAAATCCTAGGTACTCTCTCTCTCTGTGCAAGTCTGACGAGTTTTGCGTAACGATTTGTTATATTAATATAAATCTCTAATCATTCTAAAAGATACAATTTTTTTCTAGTCTTTCTCGACAAAAGATCTCAAAGCTCCGATCCTGTTCACCGACCTTGGGCAAATCCTAGGTACTCTCTCTCTCTGTGCAAGTCTGACGAGTTTTGCGTAACGATTTGTTATATTAAAATTAATTTGCTAGAACGAAATGGCGACGCGCACGACGTTCTTCCTTCCATTGGATTCCTCGAGTACGATCGAAGCTTAGATCTAAGCGACTGCTGGAAACGACTCCGAGTGAGAGTCATCCGACTGGATTCTCTGCGATCGAGAATTATCCGCTCGAGATGCTTTTGGAACAAAAAGGTTACGAGACAAGCGCATGCGGTTAATCGCGGAACAGAAGAGCGAAACGGCTGCGTAAAAGTCAAAATCGACTTACCCTTGGTGGCTGTTGGATTACTCCAGGTCGACCGGCAGACCTTCTCCATGATTACTCTCGCTGTGTTCGTTACATCGCGTTAATAACACGTTAATGCGGCTCTCACTTCAACACTCGGTTAATCTCCACACTCTGTTAGTAGGGAATCATCTCCACTCGGCAATTACTATTTTTTCCACTCTCGTTCCATCCGATCTGAAAAATTCCAAGAGACCCTGTGAGGATCGTTCAAACCACGGACAAGCGTTCTCCGGCAAACGATCGATCGGGATCCGCCTCGAAATTTCGATTTTCCACCCGATTCCATCCCCGCTCTTTAATTTCCAACCGTATAAGGATTTATCGGAAATTCCGCGAAAATCGATACGCTTCGGCGATCTTATTTTATGCACCTAATCACGGCAGATCGTAGAGCGTTACGTTCGCTTTATATCACGATCGAGATATTTAATTCGAGACAGGATAAATGTTAAAATGGTAACTGCAAATCGGTATCTGTGCGTTGAAAGTTTGCGTATCTAGATATAGATACATCTAGTGGACGGTTGGCATTTTCGGCTTTTTTTACTTTTCTGATTCACTCTAACGTGGCCGCGGTGACCAGAGAACCGTTATACCGTCAACATGTGCTTTCAAATAAATTATTATAAAAGTAATACCACCACGCATGATTTATTAACCCCTTGACATAAAATGTGCGTCGACGAGTCCGTAAGATATCATTTAATTTGGCTCAACTCTGGACGCTTATGTACAAGTTTAGAACAAGACGTTTTATTTTCGAATTCACAATCGATTGTGAATTGCGAAGCAGGCAACTTGGAATGTAAAACACGAGCACTATAAATAGCTATATTAAACGTGTGAAAGAAACTTTTGTTATATCCTTTTAGACATTTTCATCGAAGACAGTTCTTGACGTCTCGGAGACGTCAAAGTCCATAATGGCAGACGAAATGAATGACGTTTCACATATGTCATTGTATGTCAAACAGTTAAGGAGGTAGGACAGTTTGAAAGTTTGAAAAAATCGAATTTTCTTTTTTATCTTCACACGTTGAACTCCACGCCGATTTTGATGTGCTTTGCAAGCACAGTATTTCAGACGGCTAAAATAAAGATTTTGAACGGCAGTAAGGCGTATTGAAAAAAGAATCGTTCACTAATTATAAAAAAACGAAAGAGGC
Source organism: Euglossa dilemma (assembly GCA_002201625.1). NCBI lineage: Eukaryota > Metazoa > Arthropoda > Insecta > Hymenoptera > Apidae > Euglossa > Euglossa dilemma. The sequence goes on along the minus strand of NIJG01000018.1, from coordinate 86,834 downwards.
GTTCACAAAATTCGAAGATATTGTTCGAGATGTTATATCGATATAGCAAGAGAGCCAAAAATTTGACTAAAAAAGTCAATTGCACATTTTGTAATACACGCAAAAACAAACCATATTTTTGCTTAGAATGTTTCAATAAATTTAATTGGAATTACCACAGCTATTGACAAACCGACGCTGTCCAAACGATAAGTTTGAGTTTTAACCCCTTAACATACAATGACGTCTGGGAGATGTCATCCATTTTGCGTGCCATTATAGACTTTGACAATTTTTGTAGACGTTCTTTCCTTGATATTATATATCAATCTGATTAAACTTTGTATAGTATAATGATGAAATAAATCAAAATAAAATATAAAATAAAATGTTCCGTTTATAAGTTTGTGTATCATTGTTCGGTAATTAAACAGTATTTTTCGGACGCATCAGATGCCATTTTATTTGTATATATTGTTTATTTGTATAAACGTGATATACAAAAAACTCCAGCCTTTGAAATAAATTATTTTCGGATGTAAGGAAGTCAAAACCGATTTGCGATCTTGAGTACTGTAACGCATTGGCACATGTATGACGACTTGACATGACAGCATGGAACCGATTCTATAGATCGTAATATCAGAAAAATAAAGGGGTCGATATTATATATGTCTACTTTTGGCCTGTTTTGGGTAAATTGATTCAAAATTAAGACGAACTTTTCATAATACTATTTAGCTGTAAAAGAAATTTATTTTGCATAATTGCAAACGCGAAAGTTGCCGTTTATATTGCTGCTAATGCTTTCAATAAAGGCTATTCAAGAGTATTATGAAATATAAACGCTATAAATTTAATCGTGAAATCAATAGCTGCTGTCATTCGACGAAATAAGGATTAAAATATCTAATAAACGACCGTTAACAATTGTAAAAAAGGTCGAATCGCCCGGATATTCGGTCCATCACCTATGCAATAGGGTAATATCGAACCAGATGGTCATATGTAACAGATAGTAATGACTGATTATCGAAAAATTAAGGATACAAATAAAAAATTACGTTCCGAAACTTTATACGCGTTTTTCTCGAAGCTATTTTTCTGAAACCGGTGTACAGGATGCCTCGAGATCGAATCGACCAATTATCATAAAGTTTTGCATATACCTTTATTATAATATTTACTCGACATCGACATTCGATTTTTCTTAAATTGTCAACAATTTCAAAAGTTATAAATAAAAAACGACGAAATTTTTCGGAAAAATTCGACACATCAAATTCAAATAGGTGCCATTTTAATTCTCAAAAAATTGAAAAGTCAATACCTAGAGAATATGTTATAGTTTCATGTCCTATTTGATTTTTTTATGCCACTAACCCCATTTGGCTGGAATCCTGCACATCGAAACACCATATAGAAAAAAGTTACTCTGGAATGATGACGTCACACAGCTAAATTAGAGACGTCTTTTTGAAAATTTGATATTGTTTTACATAGCTTATAATATGTTAAAGCAAGTCACAAAAGTATGTATTAACCCTTAACGAACGAATGCCGCCATACTTGCGACATTATAAATATTCTAAAAAAATCGAATGCCGCCATACACGCTGCATGACGTGATATTTTAGGAAATCTGTTAGGTTTGGCCTTATTTATACATGAAACAATTAAGGGCGATCGGCAATTGTTTTTTGTCGTGCTCTGGAACGCATTCCTCTCATTCCTCTCCGAGGATTGAGCGAAAATACATCGTTTTATATGCGGTCAATAAAGTTTGTTATCGTCATTTTCGGAGGAAGGCGGGAAACACGTAATTATTGCGATACTTGTAGTAAGAAACCTGGTATTCACATTGGGGACTGTTGGGAGAAGTACCACACCCAAAAAAAATATAAGTAATTTTGTATAAATATATCGTTAATCTATAAAAAATAAATTTATAAATGTATACAAATCTATACATTACATACACGCATCTATTTGTTTATTTCAATTCCTATTATTTTTCTGAAATTTTCACTTCAGTATTCTTTTGTATGGATATATCTGTTCATATACTACCTATTATTACTGTAAGTTTTCATACAATCAAATAAAGCGATATTAATTATGCATCTTTTCTCGCTCTGGAAATGAAGCACTTAATTTCCTAAAAATCCGTCGACTTACTGGCCATAGTATTAGAAAAATGCGCTCGTTCGTTAAGGGTTAATCAAGCGATTAGTTTTACTTCGATGTTTCTTTAAAGTATCGCTAATTTCTGAGCGTGTCAAACTGTCCCTGCTTCCTTAAGTCAAAGAAATCTAATAATAAAGCTCTCATAATTTCAAAATTTCGAAATTTATAGAATCTTCAAGATTTCCGGAGTTCTTTTTACCTCAAAGTCAGGTTCGCCTCGCGAGGATATCGGTAATTTCGTTCTTGTTGATCGCGATCGATGCAGATTTATTTGTTCGTTCGATGAACGTTGGTTTCCGCTAGTCGACTATCCTTTTTAGAATAGCTAGATGAATATAAGCTACCATCGAGCGTGTAATTATCCCGTTTGTTTCTCGCGTTAATTAGGGGATTTTCATCGGTCGAGACGTACGTGTCTTCGACGATTCGAGCGTGCAAGGTCGAGAGGATCGAGGCGCGGGATCGATGAAATATGCGGGTACGGAACGTGGCCGCGGGATTAATCGAGCAATCGCCTGTCTGAAAAATAGGCCGCGCAACGGCGTCGAATTAAAACGAAAACGCGGCTGAAACTTCGACGATAACGCGAAATCGATCGATTTGCGCGGGGGAAAAAATGGAAGGAACAAATGAACGAAGGTGACAAATCGGCATCACCGCTGCGAATGTTTCTTTTTTTACGGATACAAAACGATCACCATCGATCACAACCGTGGTGGTAAGTTCTTCGGATAAAAACGGCAATAAAATGGTCCTTTCTCTCGCTGTTGCAGACGCTACCGCGAAACTTCGCGCTTGGTAGAAGCAAAAATCGCGCAAGATGCGAAGAATCGAGAATTCGATCACGACCAATCGTACAGCGTGAAATTATTCAACCCTTTGCACTCGAAAGACGAGTCTCAGTTGCTATTTAATCAGAGTCTAAAGATCAATGTTAACCCTTAACGAACGAATGCCGC
>NIJG01000018.1:43558-57996 GCA_002201625.1 Euglossa dilemma | reverse complement strand
GTAGCCAAAAACTCGTCGAATGTGAAGGGTCAAGATAATATAATAATATGAGAGATATAAAAATGAAATAATTTTACGTGTTAATTATCACACGATTCTTTATTTATCACTCCAAACAATGACGTCAGTTTTATAGGAGAAAATCTATAAATTTCTACTCTTCTGTAGCCGAAAACTCGTCGAGTGCGAAGGGTTAAAAGTGGAAACTACGGAATATTCCGAATAAATATCTCCTCCGTTCCCGTTCGATCCGTGGAAGCTTGGAAATCGTCCGATTCGTCCTTCGCGCCGCGTTTGCCCAAACAATATCAACTGCATCCCCTAACTCGAGAATCCTACAACTCCCGGGTGAACAGAGACAATCTCCACCCGTATATTCAGCCGCGACTCGTTAATCAATTTAAGCTGGCAATCTCGATCGGCGAAGAGGCACGGAGCTGATTCCAGTCGCGTAATTAATACCGTCCGCTTGTACTGCACAGGAGGAATAACACGGGCCCAATGACGATTCTGACCGATGGAAAGGCGACACGGGCGACAAGAGGCTGGCAGTAAATGCAAACGACTTGACCCGACCGACGGAGATCGAATCGAGACAAGACACGTAGACTCTGCCGTTCGTGTCTCTGTCGAATAAACGCCCGGAACGTCTACACGGAGTAGACTGCAAGAGTGCACGAGCCGCACAAAAGGAACGTGCGAGATCGAGGTCCCCGTACGGTTGCAAATTCAATTACCAGCCGACCATTAAGTGCCGCGTGATCAAGACACCCCGGACCACTTCCTTTTTCTCTCTCCACCATTTCTCCACCCTTCCTACGCGTTCTTCACTACCGATCCTCCACGCGTTACGTGCGAATTACACCACCACGCGTCCTTTCCCGCTGGTTTCAACACCCATCGCCCTTATGCCCGTCCGATGGTCTCGCGAGCAACATTTCGTCCCGTTTCATACCTCTTTCTTTATAGTTTCTTACGACAATCGGTCTTTTCGATGGGAAATTGACGACAATATCGGGTTTTCCCTGATATTCTCAAGATTGAACTAAAATCTTGGAAAAGATACCTAACAGGCGATGAAACGATGTAACGTACGTGGTAGAATTAATTCTTATCGTGAATACGATGAGATTTTTTAGTATAATATAGAAAGGAAATTTTTCTGAATAGCGATCACGAAAGATTAATGTTACGAAACATTAGCTGCACGCGTGTAATAGAGGTAAGAATGAAAATCCGAATCCAGTCGCTACGATTCGTTCGGTAATTCCAGTGTTGAAACGCCGAGCAAGATTCGTTTCGGGAGATAAAAGTTGGAGGTGTTCGAGAAGAGTTTTAATTTGTGACTTTTATCAGTGACACGGTCAACATCGGCGAAATTAAATTTTAACGAGTAATCTAGATTCTTCGTGAAGGAATTTCATTATTCAAAGCAACCATTGCCGAGCTAACCAACGTGAGCCGTGAGTCAGCAGTTAGGCAGTTTCAAAGATCGCAATAGGGGTGGAAGGGGAAGAAGGAGGAAGGTTGGAAGATGGCGGTGGTGGATGCACGAGCGACAGATTCTTATGCTGATCTGCCAGGCAAACAGCCCTAAGCGGCCGAATTTTTGACCGGTTCGACGAAATTTTAATGTTTGCTCAAACTAGTCTGCATACCAAACAGCGATCAAGATTCCCTGCAGACGTTCGAACGCGCATTGCGCATACACCTCGCGAATTTAACGCGATGTAATCTCTAGAACATCGTTCCCTGGCCTCGCAGGAAAATATTTGACGTACGCAGCTTAAAATTCCAATTAACCGCAACCCCTTTGCCAACTCTCGTTGCGAACTCTCACCCAGATTTACGATCGAACACGTTTTACGAAATCTGTGCGGCAAAAATTTCCACTGTAAATTCTTCCATCGACCTCTCCTCCGAGGATAAAAATATCAAAATGTATAATTTACCTTCGGCTCGTGACACGAGAAGAGATAATTGGATTAAAAGTCAGGTGTGAATCTCGTGGATCGATGGAACTTTGTCTCGCTCGGTTTCACACTTGAATAAACATCGCGTTTACGCTCGTTAAGGTGTCCGTTATAAAAATTGCGCCACTGATAACCGGATAATGCGTCGGGGAATATAGTTCAGCGAGAGATAGGCGGGTCTAATGGGACTGAAAAGAGGAACGAAAGCGTCGCTCGGCGGCTCTTATCGACAAAACTCCGGAATGCGATCCCTTACAGGAATTCGCAAACAGTCGTGCAATTATGTCATACTCCCGGTAATTGCCACGGGTCCGTACGGTGACTAGTAAATCTCGGCGAGAAGCGTTTAAATCGCTTAATTCATCGGCGATTAATAAACTCGCGGAGAAATCGATGGTTGGATCCGCGAAGGGGTCGCTTTCTGTGTAATTTTCAAACCGCCGGTGACGCCGCTAGCTTCCGAAAGCAATCGGAGATCCTCGTGGGACACGCGGCAAGTATTTCCAACGAATTACCCGATTACAGGCCGAAGGTTGCCGTCTATTCGCTGGAGGAGCAAAAGGAAAACAGGGAAGACGAAATTCATGGAGAGCGGAATAAAATCGCGATCTCGATCTGCTCGTTCGACGATCGCGGCGTAATCTCTCGTGGATAGGACAGGTGGATACGCATCGCGGCCGTCTTTTTACGACGAAAAACGTCTTTCCATTTTTTTGATGACACCGCCTCTTAGAGTTGCGCGCCAGACGCGCAGGGATACGAGCAATTTAAATTTAATGCCGCTTTTTATGCCCCTCCGCCACGCGCCACCCCCCTAAGACCCTTATTCCCTTCTCACTCCGTCGCCATTTTCCTTCGGCGACCCGACGACGTCGACGTCGTCGTCGCCGCCGCTGTCTCTCACCCTCTAAGTCACCGTCGATGCGTTCTCCTCGCGATCTTTATCTCGAGATTGCGACTTCCAAGGGAGCAGCGACGACCACTCTCTCCTGGGCTAGTTTGAAAAGAAGAGACCTCCCGGTAGCCCTCGATCCATCTAGATATCGCCGTGTCAACCATACCTGACAAACACTCTCGCCTTGACCCGAAAATCTTCACTTTTATTCCACCGTGCCTTTTTCGCCACGCGTGCAACCACGCTATGGGGAACATGGGGCGTCGTAGGTGAGATTTCCGAGCGGAGATTGTCCCTGAGAGGGCCACCACGCCACGCTATGACCCGTGACACGATGTTTTCGGGGTCTATGGTAATTCGGTAATTTCGACGTCCGCGACGAGCCTCGTTTCTCATTCGTCCCCGGCAAATAACGTCGTTAGTGTCATCGACCATTCGTAGAACGCGGCTTCTCGGGCAGTCCGGGACCGTCTTATTGCAGCCGGAGTCTCCACAGCGACGATAATTCCGCGTGTGTTAAATAGTCCAGGGTGTTGAACGTCCCAGGCGAACGTACGTCGGAGAAATTGACCGAGACAGGAAGAAATGTTGCAGGACGTTTACCAAGGCGAACAATTCGGTGCGACGTGACAAGTTTGGAGGAAGAAAAATTCGCCTCGAAACGAGATTGTTTATTCAAATGCGTCCCCTCGGCCGGAGAAGCTGGGACGTGGAACGAGAAACGGAGTGCTCCTTGCGCGGAAATTCGAGTTACCGTGCGCGCGATTAATAAATAACTCGAAAAAGGGGTAGCGCGTATCGTTGGCAATAGAGAAGAAAAACGATCGTGCGAGAAACGGTCGCGAGAATGTGCCTCTATTTTCCCTGATTGCGAATAAGTCTGCGAAACTGCTCGTTGACACGTGAAACGGGTCCAAGGAGTCGTGATAAGCCCGGCTTTTATTAAAATAACTCGCACACGCCAGCGAACAATAACGCGCTAATCAACCGGATAAGGATTTTCGCGAGGGAGAGGGAGAGATCGGATCGACTTGGATTTTCCACGATCCAAACCACCGGTGTCGATCATTAACGGAACGAAGAGGGAGCATTAACGAAATATACGCTACTCGTTTCGAAAAATTGCAACGGCAGAGATTGCGAGAGTTCCATTAAAATTCAAACCATTTGCTGAATAATTGAATTTCATATTTTCCAACCGGGAGGGGGGAAATAGTTGCGGCGCATTTGTAAAAATGAAACAAAAAAAAAAGGGGGAGAAAAAGCGTTGAAAAGGGATAAAAGGAAGAAAAATGGTGGTGAAACGTCCGAATGAACGATTGTAAAACAGTGAAATGTAAACGAAACGGAAAATCGCGGGAGAAATTCGACAGCGGGAAAAATTACGTGTCGCGATTACGCGTCATTTCGGTAATCACCGTTTGCCAGCGAAAAGCACTACCGTACTGCCGATGTACGAACGTGCAATTTACCTTTTTAAACAGCGTGCTTACACGAACGATGTTTAACCACTCGACCGGCCGTTTATTTCGATAAGATTTTCTTCATCGTTCTTGTTCTCGCGAGGAGAGTCCGCGTTATCGAAGATCCTCATCTGTCCACGATTCGATAAAGAATACGAGCGTTGCTGGTAGCCCTGGCCGCGGAGATTAGATAGTTAATCGAGAGAAAAAATGCGAGCGAGCCGCGATAGAGAGAGAGAAACTCGCGACGCTCGAGGAAAATAACAATTTTTCATATTTCCCAGCGTGTGTATATCGCGAGATTGCTCCGAAGCAGAACGAAATTCCGCGATGAATTATTCACGAGGATATCGCGGCCACGAAAACACCGGTCAAGTATTCTTTTCTCCCTTTTTTCTTCCTCACCCCCTCTGTTTCTACCCCCTACCTGAGACGTGAAATTAAAAAACCGGACCGGGGCTGGGATGCGTGAAGAAGTTCGAAATTTTCGAGAATTCAGGCTTGCACCAGACGGCACAAGTCTGGCCGTGGCTGTTCGTTCAAGCACTCAGCCCGAGAGGGATATTGGAATCTGAAACAGCTTGCGAGAGACATCACGAGCCTCATGCATGCATATTCCATTTGCTCCGTGGCCTCTTATTAACGTAAGTTCCAGGCGCAATACCGCCCGCTGGATATTCCACGATAACCCCCGCCCCGATCAATTTCGACCTCGCACTTTCCTTTTCCTTCGTCTTCTCCCTTTCAACTCTTCCCTGCTATCCTCCGAAAGCTAGCAAAATTCGTCGTTAACCCCTCGCACCGCGGTTCAATTACGAAAAACTATATATACGTATATTTAATTTCTCTTAACCGCTGGACGTTTGCCGGATCCGCGAGAAAATTGGATAAAACTCGTAGGAATTCTTCGAATTTTCGGCTCGTTAAATATAATCGTGATGTGGCTTATAATCGTGAGATTTGACACGAAGAACTCGCGGCTAGTTAGACTCGTTATCGCAGTGCAAAGGGTTAACACTAATTGCTACCTCGACGAAGCAGACAGAGAGATATGTACACACACGGTTAATATCTGATTATGAGGTTCGAGAGAGGGATAAAAGGAAGATACCTGTGAACGAGCAAATAGACGAATAGGTAAATCTTGAACGGCAACGCGATGAAGATAAAAATACGCGACACAGGTCGTTTTACCTTACAACCGTGATTGTTCCATCCTCGTCCCGGCGATCGAAGCGTGCTGTCGCAGATAATTCGAACGTCGGTACATCGATTGTATAATTGAACCTGATATGCATGCGACTGCACCGTCGACACGACGAGGAGACACTGTTCCAATAGAGCATCGAGCGCGCGTGAATGGCAGGAAACTCGCGAGAGACCGAGCTTTTACGATAAAACCAAGGTGAGGCGTAAAGACTGGTACGAGTAATTACCACCGGAAGTCCATCTGCAAATATAGCGCTAGCAATGGCGGAATGTACACGGATATCGCGAATTCCGCTAAATTTTTGCGTCTCATCAGATATTACCTAGTTCGTTAATTAATTTCTGATCTTTTTTTCCTACCCTTCATTTTTTCTCCTCTTTTCGCTTCGCCGCGGGCGAAAAATAGTGCCGGAAGTTGGGCTGCGGGCCCCGTATTTAGAGAAGCATGGTCCAGCGTTTCGTATTCGCCGGTTCGATAAGAAACAGGACCGGAACGCTCGTTTCCATCGTTGTTAGGCGGTCCGTGAAGATAATGCTCGGATACGTCAATGAGTTAGAAAGTGGTCGGTAACGAGTGCTCGTTAAAAATCACGGGAAGCGATGAGGAGGAAGTGTGGCGATGAAACGTCAAGCGTGTCGCGGCGGCTGATAGAAATTTCTGTGTATCTACTGTAACTGCGCTTCCGATCGCTTTTCTACCATGCACTGATCATTATATCGACCGGACGCTTAGTTGATACGCCGTCTAGCACGCAAAACCGGCGGCTTTGTGTCCTCTTTTTCCCTTTTTTCCTTCTAAAACCTACGCCACTTTCTAAACGCTTTCCGATCGCTCGTTTACACGGAAAATGGTTACGCGAATGGTTATGAAAGGATGGATAATAAAGAAAAAAAGAAAGAAAGAAAATAATCATCCAAATGTTCGCTTTCATTCGTGTACCCACTGGTTCTGTCTACCATTTTCCCCCCATTTTTACCGTTTCAACGTTTTTTCAGGGACTTTCATACGCTTCGAGATCGCCGAATTTGTACGGCGGATCTGTTGGGAGTAAAATTCGAGGAACAGGCGTCGCGACGGAAATTTCGAGATCTTCGGGTAGGTAGGATGGTCGCGGGTATAATGCTCGGATGCTCGATAACTCGATTCAGCCGCGAAGCCTAGAGAAAATGTCGTTCGCTGACATATAAACGCGATTGCACAAGAATTCTCGTGAGCCGCACGGACTTGTGGTGTCAAGCTAGGGAAAAATGAAGTCTAACGGTATGCGCCGCGTCACGCCGAGAACCGATGTAAATTTAATGTTGATATCTTCTCGCCATGTTGGACGGGGCAAGGAGAGCCTGGATGAAACCCGAACGTACACGTGGAAAGATCATTGCACCCGTTGGGCCACGTGAAAATTTACATTTTACGCTGCTTAACAAAATCATCAGGCGAACCACTGAATAGATTTAAATTTTCTTAGGGAAATTTGTTAAAAGAAATAATCGAAAGGAGTCTCGCGTGGATTTCTCTTATCCCGATCGGGATAAATGCATGAGTAATAAATATACTAATCGCGTACGGGTCTTTTTATCCTCCGGATGTAGAAAAGGAACGATGACTATTCTTATCTATGTTTATGTAAAAGCAGCTACTGAAAAAGGAACCACGATTATCTGTCCACGTGACGTACCTGCAAAGTGTTTAGGCATGATCGAAGATTTGGATAATACGCGTTGAAAATACAAAAATCTAAACGATAAAATTGTTGATCAGCCGTGTCATCGGCTTAATAATTTATGTATCCAGTGATAATAAAACGTCAGCCGTATATTTCTAGTAACAGCTCTCGCCACCTTCGAAATGAAATAAGAGTTAAATGAAATTATCAAATCCGCCGACGAAATCCTGAATTTGTGCGACTTGAAATACCACCGTTTAATATGTAACGCGGTGTTTTGTTAAAGCGTGGAATCGCTTCCTCCTATCTCTTTAAAAGGTGTGGGAAAATAGAAAGGGACGGAAGGGTAATATTTCGCGTATCTTTTCATTTCACGGAACTAGTTGCAGGAAATTACGTTATCGAGCGGAAACCAGAGTTTCTGGTTTCGACTTCGTGGCTAATTTCAACAGATGGTGCTCTCATCGTACGAACGACTACGACACGTGAAATCTAACAGCGTGAACAATCGATGACCGAGGGGCAAATGACTTTTTGACAACAGAAAGGAAAAACCGATTTCAAAGTGGTTCTATTATCGTATTAATCGGTACGATTATCGTTTCAACGACATCGACGTGACAACGTGATCAGAGCGAAGCTAAAATTTCACGATGAATCAAAAAACTTGCTTTCAACAACGTTATTGATTATTATGAACCTCTTTAATTGTGGAATGAACAAAAATGTACTCTTGCAACGAGTCGTTAATTAAAACGTTATACGAGAACGAGCAACGTTGGACGGCCTTAAATTTAACATGACGATTATTGTTATTAGTATCCTTGTCATCGGATATCTATATCATAAATTATAAAAAAGTTTTTTCGTTGTGAAACTGGGAAGATTAATGTATATCGTTAAATAAGTGTACATAGTTGACGTAATTATTACCAAGTTATTAGTGCAAATTAGAAATCAAAACAAAAAAAAAAAAAAATTGGAAAGGATGGGGTCGGAACAGAGCTCTCATGGTGGTACACATAGTGCTAATGCTAATAGGACAAGAAATATACCGCTAAGACGTGGTAAAAGTGTACCGAATCGTGAGAGAGTGCCAGAAGATACACCACCGAGATGTACAAGTCCTGGTGCAAGCATTTGTTCAGATTCTGACCTACCGTATATATCTTACACTGTGAATAGACCTATCGGAGATTCACCAAAGATGACGAATAAACAATCACAGTTATATAGAGGCAAAAGTTTGGGTGCACAAGATATATCTAGACGTAAAAATAGCTTAGGTTCCAGTGGCTACAGGTAACACGTGATTATTTTGATACATTTTTTTTTTCATAATATATTTTATTTGAATAATAAATTTGTAATTCCTAATTACAGAAAAACTACCTCTGATAAAATCCACAATATAGTAGTAGTGAAACCAGCTATGGCAGATCCCACGGCTGACAAGGATCCCGATTTGGTTAAATTACAAAGTATTCCCATGTTCCTACCTATCATGCGTGGCACTCTTAATTTGCCCCCAGGTGTGAGAGATCCAGAGGTCCTGGAAAGACTCAATCCCATTGGTCTGTTCAATTTATGCGCTCGTTACCAACATCACCTTAACACTAATGCTCAAATGATTGCCACCGAGCAATCTACTCTATGTATTAATATTGAACCAGAAGTTACCAGGATTCTTAATTTGGCAATGGAAAGGCAAAAAAAATTTGCCAGGTTTGCTGAACAACTAAACAAAGTACATGAGCTTAGTAAACAATTAACTAAATGCCATTCCCTTTTGAATCGAACATTGGAGAGTCTTGAAACATTGAATAATCTTTTACCAGTTGAGGATAGATTAGAACCATTTGTATGGACTACTGGATAGAATAGATGTTAAAAGATTATACTGAATGGTAGCTTGAAAAATTACAAGTACATTGCACTGGTGCTAAGAGATAATCTGGATGAAAATGTTAGAAATCTGTTTTGTTTCTTTTATTAATCACTGAATCTTTACCAAATGAATCTTTACTATTAATCCCTATGGAAAAATTTCTAGTACCTATACATGTGTTGCACAGAAATCTCGTCTATGAAAACATATATATATATATATACATCTATTTTCGCGTTAACCCTAATAATTGTATAATTGTAAAAAAACATGTTTAATTCCAAAAATATATACAGTTTACTATGATGAAAAAATTGTACATTTTATTAAAATAAAAATAAGCAATTTTATAATTAGAACAAAATGATTCATGGCATCCTTGCAAATATAGCGATATAAAAAAGTAATATAAACAAACAAATATTCTTTAGTTTTTAATTATTTACATACCTTAATTATCACCAGCAGACCGTTGCACTTTCAACAGTCTGTATGCTGCTATGGCATCATTTTGTTGTTTTTCCAATTGTCTTCTTTCTCCAACAGGTAAATTCTTGCGTTTTCCTGACTTATTCTGGGATACTGATTTCCTAGATTTCTTCCAATCGATTTTTGATTTTTCTCCTTCCTGTAGCATGGAATGTAGAAGAAGTTCTTTTTTACCAGGCTGTAACAAATATAAAATAACTTTATACGTATTAAAATCACGATATAAAGAAGGTATTGTTAAAAAATGTACCTTAGAGGTACTGATACTGTTGGCATTTTTTGGTCTGATTTTTAATTGAGGTGGTTCATGAGCAACTTCTCCAAATTGAACTTCATCCTTAAAGCTATCAAAGTCGTCCAACTTTTCCTCCATTTCTTTTTGTTTTCTCAATTTTAATTTTTCTTTCTTCCTTTCAGCCTTAGTCATTTTAGGCTTATCTGTATCTTTCTTCTTTTTCTTCTTTTTAATATTTTTATGCTTTGCCCTCAACATTTCAATTTTATCTAATTCGGTTTGTTCACATTTTGAAAGCCCTTCAATATGCCCTGTGGTGGGATTTCGATTGACTTGAACGCTATATTTCCTCTCGAAGGCAGACTCATTAATAAAAGCATGCGTATCCCTATTAACTCTGTACAAAAATTCTTCCTCGCTTTCCCCAAGTCTTTGCTGAAACATAGGGACAACTTTCTCTGGTCTAGCCTTCGGATGTAGAGGCTTTGAATAATTTTCTCCGACAGATATGAGAGCATTTTTCTTCTTTTTCTTTTTCTTTATTTTAGTTATTTTCCCTGATTTCACTTTCTCTTTCAACTCTATTATTTTTTCTAAACTTTTTGGCACCGCTTGTTCGTCCGTATCTTTTGGCGGTGCATTTATCTTTGTTTCTAACCTATAATAGGTAGTTCGCTACGTATGTAAATAATTCTAGAATTAAGCTTATTTAACACACAACTCACTCTGCCTGACGTTTTGCCTGCTGTTTGAAAGGATCTTTTATACCTTTATGCTTTTTCCCTGGGATTTTTCGACCCATTTTAATTCGACAAACAACGAAACACGATGTTCACGTGGTCGACACAGTTGCTGCTTAGATATGAGGACGACCCGCGTAAATGTCTCGTACTCAAATATTGATAAATGAAACGATCGATTTCCAATCACAGAATCGATATTGTTGCAAAATATATAATCTTTAAATTGATATGATATTATAAAATAATCTTATCATATTCTTAATTTATGAATAGTAATTAATCTAACTTGCCTTTTATATATCTAATAATATAAATATAAATATATATTTTCTTACTTTAAAAATTAATAATCATACAATATTACGCCATATGTCAAATGTTAATTGGCATATAATGTACATGTTATATCTTTAATTTACAAGAAATCTATAAATTATTAAGTTATTAATTATCAAAGAATAAATTTCTTACGCAATTATAAAGGAAGAATGAGTAATTATAACGGGGAAAAAAATTGTATTTTGGCGCGCAATGTGTCAAATAGAGAGGGCTCTGCAAACTTGAAATCATCGGAGCTCTGTTAAACTACCATGTTTATCGTATTATGATTCTTTGTAGTGATTCTTGGAACGATGGGTAAAAAGTAGAATATTAAGAGATATAGAATGGTTAGAGACCTCTAGATCCACTCATTGTCACATGTGCAATACAAAAAATCCACTAGGTATTAAATCTATGTTACATATCGCCTATTCGATCAAAGTGATTAACGAGGTTAGGAGATAATAATTAACGTTTTACGAAGTATCTATAATAATTATTTATAAATTCGTCTAATTTATTACGTTAAAACACATTATTATACAACATGAATGATTTTTTTGCGATTTTTTTCACCGTATTCTTATCGTATTCTTTATTCGTTTTGTAACCAGGTATATCTACAAGGTGTAATAGAACAGTGATGAGCTTAGTTCGATCTTCCCGATTAATTAGCAAGAATCAAACATGTAATTGTCAGCAAATATATTCCACATGCAAAAGATTTATCAGTAGAACGTCATCGATATTATCATCCGAGGAAAAAGTTACCGAAGATACCGAAGATAAAGATGCCTCCTCGATAGATGATATGTCAGAACCCACGAATTGTTGTATGTCTGGATGCGTAAATTGCGTGTGGATCCAGTATGCGGAAAAATTAAGCGCCACTTTGGAAAAGAGCGACCTAGACGTACAAAAGTTAATTATCGATAAAGTGCAAGATCCCAACATGAAAGCATTTCTCTCTATGGAACTGAAATTTAGAAAAATGACGAAGGATTAAGAATATTATAAATAAAATCCTGTATATATGTACATATAAAATGATAAACTCTTAGACAATAAATCTAGATATTAACTCTCTATGGGCCGAATTTTTGTTTTAACTCCAAAAAAATTGTGGGAACGAAAAATCAGAAATTATAAACGTATATATGCAAGTGAAAACAAATTTTTGCGTTTAAACAATTTTATTGCGATATATCCAATATAGTGTATAATATAGTGTATATTCAATATAGTGATTCAGTATCATCAAAAACAGTAACAAATTTAAAATTGAATTGCAAACAAATAGGTTGTTATTGATATACTAACCCAGAGTTATTATGTCCACTATTTTTAGTTTGGTAATCACTGACAAAAGCACAAATAATATTAATTAGATCAAATAGTTTCGCGTAGTTTTACTGTCGACAGTTTGCACAATATATATTTTGTTATTTCAGGTTGGCAATGTCATAGAGTTAAGATTTATGCGCCATCTCATGGGAAAAGCTATAATTATTTTGTAAAATGTCGATAAATTAAAATGTGACTTGAAAGTTAAACGGGCTCATAGAGGGTTAATTTAATTGACTATTCGTTAGCCTCGATTTCGAATTAAATTTTTTGAATCTCTTCCAATTACTAGATAATCGAAATAGACTACACGGAACTAAAGATACATATGCCGTATACACCTACGTAAGTCGTCCAAAACTTTTGTTATTTCAAAGCAATTTATGGCGCTGTTTTACTCATATATAGATCCATTAATTCATCATAATTATAAGCAGCACGATTAACATCTCGTAATCGATAACACTTATTTTTTCTTGTAAAAATTCGTATCGAGTTTTCAACAATTCGATATCCACAATAAAATCGTAACAAGAATAATCTTAACATCTCATGGAATTTTTCGTTACTATTCTGAAATATCGATCGTACAAAAATTCAAACGTTTCGCAATGCCACCTACGAGTCAGAACGGTGAAATTAGGAAGTATGTTCAACGTATATTTCGTAACTGATAAAACAGCTGCACGAGCATATTTCCTCGCCAAATTGTTTTTAATAAAAGTAGTTATCAGTATCTTAATAATACAAAAAAATACCTTGATACAATTATGAATTAAGATGTATACGTATTAATCATATTATTAAGTAGTTAAAAAAATAACTAAAATTTGTAGAGAAATTATTGCACGATTAAATTACACGAAAGAAATTGGTAAAACGTCGATTATTATAATAGAAAAATAATTATTAGAGAAATCAGTAACGATCGGATATTTCCGGCAAATATTCGGCTGCGAATGCCGAATATATAAAGGCCGCTGCGCCATTTCGCGAGATTATTTGTTGATTTGAATTTGCGTGGAAAGGATCGAAATTATCATTAGAATGAAACGTGAGTGGAATGGACGATGATCGTCGAGTAATGCCATGGGTTGCTTGATTTACTGGACCTACAGGCCAAGTAAAATCGATGTTCGGTATTCTCGTTGGCAACAACACGAAATCCGAGACACATGTAATGGATGGTGACTGTAGTTATAAAATAAATTAAGCGCGTTAAATTTGGTGTTGGTATCACGCAAGAGTGATGCGTGTAATGCGTGTTTAGAACGCACTTAGATGTTTCCTTCTAACTTACATCTTCCGATGATTCTTATTTCCACTCTACGCAAGTCGTTTAGTTAAATTAGCTTGTAAAACACGCGTAGTAATCCACTTCTGATTTGAATTTTTATGGATAGCACATACGTAAAGAACGTTTCAATAGTAGAGAAACATTTTCGCACAGCAAAAGCCCCCTCCATTGTGTGCTGGGGAACGCATAAAAGGACGACGACAAGCTGCGGGAAATCATCAGTTTCGGCTCGAGTGCCTTGAAACTAAAATAAATCCATTTCCCCAAACACGACGCCACGATTTATTGCGAAGTCTTCGAAAATACTGTAAAATCATCCAGGTGGTATTAGGGCTACCCAGAAATCGTTGAACAAATGCTTCGTCTGGCAGGGACGTGCGCAAATGGGCGCAACGATGCATCCTTTGCCAGCGTAACAAAGTGGCAAGACACCTGTCTGCCCCGGTCAACACTTTCTACTCGAAGCCGAATCGGTAACATCGAAAACGACAACTCGACAGTAAGGTGGCACTGCATTATGAGGATCACCTAGCCTTATTTGAAACACGACCCATCTCATCGAAAGATTCCAGAACCTCCACCGATAAGATAAGGCCCAAATAACTGTCCCCGAGGCGCAGACGACAGTCTTGAGACCTACCAGCTACAAGTAATGTGAAATCTCTGTATTCGGTTGTACCATTGTAAGAACATATAAAGTGTTATAAATATAACTCCATATCTCCTTCTTTTTATTTTCAAGTAACGTTTTACGTAACACTCGAACGAAGATCTAGAATGTAGGTCGATAACATTTGGTTATACATTATACAAATGCCGCAGTACACGTATCACACGGTAATCAATTTCTGTCTTATCGACATCAATCTATCGTTACTTAATACCTC
Organism: Euglossa dilemma; assembly: GCA_002201625.1. Taxonomy (NCBI): domain Eukaryota; kingdom Metazoa; phylum Arthropoda; class Insecta; order Hymenoptera; family Apidae; genus Euglossa; species Euglossa dilemma. The sequence continues at coordinate 43,588 of NIJG01000018.1, read as the reverse complement.
TCTCTCTCTCTCTCTCTCTCTCTCTCTATA
>NIJG01000017.1:1907745-1928201 GCA_002201625.1 Euglossa dilemma | reverse complement strand
AAAATAAAAATCAGGGCTACCAACCTAACAAAAAAAAAAAATTGAAAATCAGGGGTACCAACCTAACAAAAAAATTAAAAATCAGGGCTACCAACCAAACAAAAAATAATTAAAAATCGGGGCTACCAACATAACAAAAAAAAAATTAAAAATCAGGGCTACCAACCTAACAAAAAAAAAATTAAAAATCAGGGCTACCAACCTAACAAAAAAAAAATTAAAAATCAGGGCTACCAACCTAACAAAAAAAAAAATTAAAAATCAGGGCTACCAACCTAACAAAAAAAAAATTAAAAATCAGGGCTACCAACCTAAAAAAAAAAAAATTAAAAATCGGGGCTACCAACCTAACAAAAAAAAAATTAAAAATCAGGGCTACCAACCTAACAAAAAAAAAAATTAAAATCAGGGCTACCAACCTAACAAAAAAAAAATAGGGCTGCAAACCTAACAAAAAAAAAAAATTTCTGTGCTGCCAACCTAACCAAAAAAGTCAATGCTGCTAACCTAAAAAAAGCGTTTGATTATAATGTTAAAATGTTAATGTATAATGTTAAGTAGATAAAGTAACATTTTGGACTACGAATTGTGTTGTATACAAACGTGGCCTATCTGTGGATCACGCAGCCCCATGGAATCTAGCATGGGCCACCGATGGGTCGTGCCGCCGCAGGGAACAGACAAGCATGGACCACCGATGGGTCATGCCGACGTCAACGTGTTAATGAACTTCTGAACGGCGAGAATTTGGTCCCAGATGCCTGGAGTGGCGAAAAACCGCGACGCCGGTGCTCGTCAGCAACTGGAAACGGCGCGTGTCTCAGGTGCGCGGCATGCACGCCGCGTTTCGCGTAATGAAATGCGAGCGCGTGCATGTGCATCGGCAAGCGAACTACTATTTACAGAAATGATTTGCACTCGCACGCCGACAGATGGATATTTGACAGATATTTCACGGCACGCGGTTGTTTCTCAGCGAGCTCTCTGATTTTTCGACAGAACCCGTTTGTCAAATCCGCTGCGATAATAAATCGAATGATCGTGCCGTTTATCGGGCACGTGACACCTAGCAAAACACCGTTCCGAGGATAACGTGTCCGTGAACCGAAATAATATTAAACAATGTACGCTTAATCGTCGATTTTCTCGTTATTGCGAGCTATTATTAGAAAAAATTCTAGCATCCTAGAAAATCGCGTAATATCGCGTCCGTTTAACACTAAACCTACCACGGTCAAATGACCGGTGAATGAAAAGTAGTAAAAGCTTTAAAGATAGAATAATAGGAGACATTGAGAAAATGATCATATGTATATTGAAAGAAAAATCGCGAAAACAAGTGATTAAAATTATAACGTTGATCGCAAAATTTCGACAAAAGTTTGGAAAACAGTGATTCAGACCATGGTGGGTTTAGTGTTGAGAACCAAATCCCTTACCCGTGTCATTGTACACAGCGATTCGAAAACCAGGAATATAACATTCCTAGGAATATTATTACGATCAAGAGGTAATATTCGTGACAACATACTCTTNCCGTGTCATTGTACACAGCGATTCGAAAACCAGGAATATAACATTCCTAGGAATATTATTACGATCAAGAGCTAACATTCGTGACAACATACTCTTCGCCTCGTGTCATATTAATCCTAGGAAATTAGGAGGCTTAAACGAAGCCGTATTACTTACACAGACAAAAGGCAGACACGAGAATGCTCTCTCCAATAGCCTGCCTAATTTTCTATCTTATCTTCCTCTGTCGCGAGCCAGGAATATCAAACTGCGTGTATATCACACGTTAAAACTTGCAACTATAACTTATTGCCGTAATTATATCCGGTATCAACCTAGAGAAACGTTAGACGCTATGCTAGCAAATTATACATCTTCAAAGAAGCTCTCATGGCAGATGCACCTCGAAACATCTCTCTAGAGGAAAAAAATTAACCCTTTGCACTTCAAATAATGTTCGCCGAAGATGTGGATGGACGGTGTTCTCGCCTCCCGAAAAATCACTTCTTTTATATATCATACTAATTTTACTATATCTTGACTTGATTTCTTCTGCCATTTCCAGAGAAACGTACATTTCTCAAAAAGTTGTGCTGGAATAAGTTCTAATTATCCCTTAATCGCTAATAAACTTTAATATCGTCTGAGAGAGGGACAACGGAGTGCAAAGGGTTAATAAAAAAAAAGCGTGATAAACCTGTGAAACGAGAGAAAATTTGGGGATGGAAAATCAGCCAGATTCCGACCACTTTTCACGAAATATTTCAATTCCACCGTAGCTCTCGGATCGGTCCGTGAAATCGGCAGTCGGTCGAATAGACCGTGCCGGCGAATCGGCAAACAAAAGGTTAAAGGGATTGCGGTTACGTGTTCTGGGAAGGTGCGCGCTGCAAAATGCAGCCACGGTGTCGATGGATATTGGATATGGACGATGGGGTGGCTGCGCATCGTGCACGAGCTACGGGGTAGCAAAGCTAAGCCAGTAATGCAATAACTTGAATAGATGGCTATGCAGGCGGAAAGAACATAACCTATCTACCCCTCCCGGCCACCCCTTGCACCCCTCTACCGCGTCCAGCTTCTTCCTCCCTCTTTCCTGCCCCCTTAGCCGCGTATCTCTGTTCCCTAAACACGTAGGTACATACGAATCGGCGCACGTAGCAGCTCGGACTGTGCCAGGAGGGTGAATCCGGCCGGGGTGGTTTCAACCCTGCCTCCAAAGTACCCCGAGTACAGTCGGTTACGTTAAAAGGCTTTTAATATGCGCGCTCGTTCCCGATTCGCTCGGTATCGAACAGAATCCGAACGGTACTCCAACCTTCCTTTCTTTCTCCTCTCTTTCTTTTCTCTCTTTGCTTTTAATTACCAGACGACTCTTTCAGCGCTCTTGACGATCGATCAAATTCGATTCCGATTCTTTTCTATCGGGCGCCACGGTTATTTTTGCGGTTTCTTTTCCCCCTGCTGGCTTCGCTCTGCGAAAATCTACATTTCAGAAGCCTTTAACCGTGTGTTCCGGTATCTCTGCGAATTTCTCAAATTTCTTCTGAAATTCTACGAATTTCGTGGGAATTGGTCTCTTTACCGAGGCTGTTACGGTTTTCCTGTGAAATTTCCCGTTAAATTTCTCGCCGATTATCTCGTTGTTCTAGCGTTTGTCGAATATTCGAGATTACCGGTTTTTACTCCGCCATTTCTATGAATTTCGTTGTAACAGAGATTATCGTGCGGCGTTGCGGCATTTATCGACGCGGATTTCAGAATCGATCAGATAGTTTGAACGTGTACGTGCTTGTTTGTTTAAACCATATACCCAAAGCAATCGGCGAATTACGCTTAGGCGTGCATGCGTGTAAACTGATTGATTTTAATCGGGGCACAACGAGGACGATTTAAGCGCGAGGAAGCGATGTAATTTTGACTCCGGTTTGGTCCGCGATATTGATTGCGCGCGACCGTGTTTATCGTCGAAAAAGATCGTTCGTTACGTTCGATAATTTGTGTTAACGTAAACGTTCGACGACTCGCGCTCGCGTAATACCGAACCGAGACCGGAAGTACTTCGCAAACTGCGATATACGGTCAGAAAATCCTGTTTCAAACATCCGACCGCTCGATATAAAATCAAACGGGACGCGGCACGGAATCTTCCACCCTCTGGCCCGAAAATAAAACTGCCAAATTGCGACGCGAACGAAACGAAAATAAGAAGAAATTACGAACGAATCGCAAAAGAAAAAGGAATATTAAAAAATCAAATTCGGAAATAGCGAACAACCTCTGCAACGGAGAAACGAAAATGAAGAGAAGTCGAATACTGAATGATAAACTGTCAAATTTCATCGCGAACAAAACGAAAATAAGAAGGAATTACGAATAAATGACAAAAGAAAAAGGTATCATAAAACATCAAATTCGAAAATAAGGAACAATCCCTGCAATCTCCAAACAAAAATGGACAGAAGACAAATACCGAATGACAAATTCCAAACGAAAGATGGAACAGTCCTGGAAAAGAAAGAAAATAAGAAGAAATTACGAATCAATCACAAAAGAAAAAGGAATCTTACAAAATCAAATTCGGAAATAATGAAGAACCTGCAACCTCTAAACAAAAATAAAGAGAAGACGAATACCGAATGATAAATTGCAAAGGAAAGAGGGAACAGCCCCGGAAAAGAAAAAAAGTAAGGAGGTATTNCAAAAATAAAGAGAAGACGAATACCGAATGATAAATTGCAAAGGAAAGAGGGAACAGCCCCGGAAAAGAAAAAAAGTAAGGAGGTATTATGATTAAATACCGAAAGAAATAGGAATTCTAAAAAATCAAATTCGGAAATAACGAAGAACCCCTGCAACCTCCAAACAAAAATGAAGAGAAGATGAATACCGAATGATAAATTGCAAAGGAAAGATGGAACAACGCCGGAAAAGAAGAAACGTCGAAAGATTAAATTCGGCATGGATCACGGTACAGCCAAAAGTCATATTCCGACACACATTCGGCCGTTTACGGTCACGTGAGATCGAAGGCGAGTCGGATGAAGGAAGGAAAAAGGGGATGGATCCGACGTCACCGGGGGGTTGCACGAGCAGCCAGCGAGAGGGTGAAGCTATACACACGTATACACGGACAGGCAGACAGACCGGGCATGCTCAGACGCACATATTACGGCGCACGTCAGTATTTAAACACGCTTGATGGGAAGGTGGTGCACGAGGGTGAAATCGGGACCCCATTGTGCTCAGGTGTGAGGCGTGTGCGCGCAAGGGGGTGGACAGAGAGGCCGTAGAGAAGAAACGTCGGCCGGGGTGGAGGGTAGATTTGCACACGCGGCACGAGCCGCTTCAACAAAGGGATGGAACAGATTGGAAGCCATTCATTCATTCGGTTGCCCTGTATTTTTTCCCCGTGTTTGACTGGGAGAGCATCGTCGACCACCCTCCTGCTCTTCTCTCCCTTCCTACCCCCTCTGTCGCGTCCTGCGCCTACAGGTACGCTCAATTATTATTTCTCCTCCCCTCTATCCCTCCTTTCTTCACCGAATTTTCTCCTTTCCCTTGCAACGGATCAACGGGATACGTCTCGCAGACGATTCCGTAGAGAGAGAAATTTTTAGCTGAAAGTCAATGAGGTTCGCGAGACCGCAGGATCTCGAAGATGGACCGTAGGAAGGAATAGGGTGTGATTTAGGAGGATCCTCGGTAAACGTTTGATTTATGGGCTGGTTGCGTTTTATTTCACCGGAGAAGAGCGGATGTCAACGAGGTTTCCTGGGACGCGTTAACAGAAATAAGTTTAGAGGAGCTAGGTTGAGATGAACGAGTTCGATAGAATTCTTTCCGCTTGAAAATCGCTCCGAATAGGTCTCCGAAGCGGATCGTATTTTCGAAGAACAGAATTAAACTATCAAAGTTCGAATTGTCTTTGGTAACTAAAATTGCGATAATGACACGTTGTAATTACGCTTCTGTTCAAACGAGATTATTAAATTTTTAATTCGAGGATATTAATCTCGTCGAAGGTAGCTGGTTATATTCGGCGACTGCGAAATATTTTAAATCAAACATTTCAATTAATTTGTCAATCCCGGAATTAACGAGATAAATCATCGCACGAACGACAATTACCGTCGTTCCGAAATTACGTAACTCGAGATAAAAAGCGGTAAATATTAAATATGAATTTATAGGTTTAAAAATTCTGCCTAAATCGTTCGAAATGGAACTTATCGATATATGAAAATCCGTATTAACCCTTTGCACTCCAGAGGCAAGCCTCAGTCGCCATTTAATCATATTCTAATGATCGATGTTAATTAATATATCAAATTAGTAATAATATATCAAGAGTACCCAACGATGCGTGGAGCGTCAAAGTGAAACGTCTTAATTTCTATACGATTTCTTATTCACCGTTTTAAAAATATCGTCGATTTTATGACAGAAGATTTTCGAATTTTCTGTAACGAAAAAAATTACCAAGTGCAAAGGGTTAAAAAATCTATTAACAATTTCGTCACATCGAAGATATCGATCGTTCTATTTGAACAGAGGTTTATCGAGACCCGACTTGACACGCGCCTTTTATTTCTAGATATTTCAACCAGTCGCTCGAATAATTTTTGTTAACGTTCGTACAGCTCGCGCTTTAATTATTTCCAGTAATTGTCCGTTCGAATGAATCGTTTCTTAATTATTCCGAACAACTGCTCGTACCTCGTGCAATTTCATAAAACTCGGGCCGGAGTTGCCGAGAAGTTATCCACTCTGATTCGCGGAATAATGGATTTCCGCAATACAGTTCGCGCACCAGCGATAAATACGCACGACAATGAGTCCGTGCAAGTCTTGGTCGCGGTGGATTCGGACTCACCATTGGCTCGTGTTTGACCTCACGAAAATCAATATCTGTCGGCAAACTTAAGTGCGTTCGAGGGGCTGTACCTTTTGATATTTTGTATCCGAAGCGAATATACGAGCTCTGCCAACGTTTCTCCGCCGCACTCGGTCATCGATGCATAAATCCCTTCTTCCCGTTCGCGAGGATAATTAATTTATCGGCCAGCCTCGCTTGGGTTTTCCCGAAATCGTTCGAACGTCGAGAGAAATCGCAAACGCCGGTCCGAGAGTATTCCTCGACCTTACAGAACAAGAAAACAGCGATATTAGAGACACCAGAGAGTTCTCGGTTATCTTAAACGTTTGTTCGAACATCTTTGTATACTCCAGTCGATTGATTAAAATTTTTCGATTCTTTTAATTAATCGCTTTGCCAACGGAGACTGCGAAGACGTACGAGGGGCGAGGTAAAAACTCAGTGCGCTGGTTAATCACGTTGGTGAATAAATTAGGAGTCTGACGAGGAGAGATCTGAAAGCATCTTTATGCTCGTGACGCGATAAAAACGGAGCGTGAACGTAAGATCGAGCTGCCTGGTTAAAATAAGAGTACAGATGAAAGGATGTTGCGGCCGGCGAAGGAAATCGAGTAAAAAGGCGATAGCGTTATCCGTAGAACGAAACTCAGCTAAGGTGAGACCGATCCGCGTAAATGAACGAGATCTTCGACTAGGACGATAGCATGATGACGGAGAAATACGATCCTGTTTATCCTGTTAGCTAAGAAGACCTTAGTTCTTCGTCTAACGATCCAAAGTCTTCCGAATATCTCACGCGTTTCTTTCGGTTAAAGACCCGTTGTTCCACGCGAGACGTGGTCGTTGGACCTGGACCTGGCCCCGAGTCGCTTCCACGAAAATTATCCACGATTCCAGGCGGGTTATTTATCAGCGAGGGACGATATCTTGCGTTCGTTCGAGGAGGGACCATTCAAGGTACCGCTGAACGTCTCGGACCGCTGATTGAACGCGTCAATTCACATTAAAAGCGGAGAATGGCCGTAGGAGAATTAACCGGCGACAGAGTCTCGGTGGAATTGACTTTATCATGGATCTAAATTCGGCCGCTCGTCGTGACTCACAATCCCTCCGGATCGAAGTATGTGGGTCCACGTGGTACCTGATCAAAGCTTGCACGCGTAACCTCGTGAACCACCTTTGGCCGTAAGTTGAACACACGTATCGTTCTTTAACGAGCATGCGGGCTCAACGCTGGAAATTCCGCTCGATTTAACCGTAATTGTTTAATTGAAGATCCTCCTCGCCGGAGACGATCCAAACGGTTAATTGCTGACGTGAACGCGCCGCGCTCTTCGACGCGGTTCAACCACAAAAATTCGCGGGATACCAGTTGCATCGAGGTCCGGCGATGGAAATTTTCTTCGATGGAAACTTCAGAGTTTCAGTGTTCACAGACGATCGTTGGGATGGGAAGATCCGCCTGGCTCGATAGGCGCTGCAAAAACATTGAAGCTTTAGAGCGGTGATCGATTGTTTATCTTTCTAATGAAAAATGGATATTTTCATTCGAGAAAAATCGGCTGAAGCTTGATTTTAACCCAAAGAATGCTATAGAAAAAGATGTTCCGGGTGAAGCTCGGCAATTCGTGATATCCCAGTCCCTTGATCACGTGTATAACTTCAAAACTAATGTTTTACCCGGCTTCGTATTAGATTTACCGTGAGAAGATTCGTATAATTGGAGAAATTCGCGTAGTTCCCGACGGAGGGGTTGTTGTTTAAGACAGCAGCGGTACGAAGAGGATTAGCGGTAGGTGGATGAAGGTAAATCCAGTTTGCGCTAATTGTCGTTGATTACGTTGCTCGTCGATTTTTGGCGATGGATGACGCCGCGCCAGCATGAACAACGAAGAAGGATAATAACTTTATTCCAGTGGGAGCTCGAAACGCGTGTAAATTACAGCGAAACGCGTAGCAGCGCGGAGGAGGATCGTAACGACGTTCTCAATTAGTGGAACTCGCTGTGGCACACGAGTACACAGCACGCATTGCGAAAGTGCTAAGAATCTGTTGATACCTTGCGGATCGAATATTCCAGATATCTCTTCCTCTCTATCGTGTACGAGAGTGGAAAAAGTATACTCGTTTATCATACCGCTCTTCCTCCACCCGAATAACTTAGAAAGTCGATTAACATAACAAGCCGACTGTACAAGTATCGAACGCAAACAAGACTCACCCTATCTCGTTTATCTTCCAACCCCTGCTACCTTACACAACAACTTGCCACTAAGTCTGCGAATTTCTCGAGCTGCGAACTTTCTTTGCACTGAATCCCGTATCTAATCTGAAAGCTAATCACTCGGCTCAGAAATAGCGGGAAATAGACCCGAGAAAATGGGAGTAACAATCGCGTCTGTTAACACGATCATGGTTCAAAGTTTCGCGATAATCCCGACTCTGAGACCGAGGTCCGAATAATTAACGCTAGAACTACCTGTAATACGTGTCACATGCGATTAAGTATACGCGATTATGCCTCTGTCCGGACAGAAGTCTATAGCAATTTTCTCGAGGACACCTGTACATTGCCAGTAATTGGCAAAAATTAGGAACCCGGGATTTCGACGGGTTTCGATAGCTCCAGCGTTAAGAGGAGCGAGTGTACGTGCGAGTCATGGTTTTATTCAAGGCGATCCCGTGCGAAATCGTCGGGAACGAGCGATCCGGATCTGCTTGGACTGGCAATCGGTCGTACGGGGGTGAAAATCGTGGCACGTGACCCGCGGTTACTCGCTCGCAGGGGAAGCTTGGCCCTGCACCACCGGTCCTCTTCTCTCCGAGTTACCTTTACTGCGTTTACTATTCTCCATTGTGCATGACTACCATACGGGACCGTGCAAAGGAGGCTGCGAGAGAGATCGCGTGAGTCATCCGTGCCGAGCCGTTCCCATTGGCGTAGACCATTCCTCGGATACCGTCGTTCGAGTGTCAACGAGACACGTTGCTCCGCGAGACGTATCGCCAACGTGTTCTTGGGATCATCTCGATTTGTTTGCCAGATTCTTATCGTTGATTTGCAGTAACTCGAATGTCTACCTCCAGTGGGAGAAATCCAAAGAAAATTTACGAGAAGCGCTGATAACAAATAAAGTTGCAGTAAGAATACAGCGATGAAAGGTCTAATTTTTGTCACGTTTTAGGACGTTGAAACAGGACGTCTATGGAAGCCGTGAAATCGAAGGTTCAAGACGCAGAAGTCGTAGCTCGAGATTTATCCAGGTACCTGAAAATCGGTAAAAGTGAAACAACATGTTCGAATTGCAATGAAACGTTTGTGTTCAGAAATAAAGAACAAAAATGAAAAATTCGTTTGGAGTAACAACCTTTTCCTTGCAGGAGACACTGATTCCACGTTCGAGTGATTCCGTTAAACGAATATGGTGCGAGAAAGACATTAATTGAAGATTAAAAAGGAACTTCGCTCTTATCAAACGGGCCAAGTGATATTATCGCTGTCGTGCATCTCCGATGGTCTCTCGTGAGAAAAAGTTCCTCCTCGAGCGACGCTATCTACCGAACTAGCCTGAAAAAAAGAAAAAAGGGAAAAAGAAGAAAAGGAGAGAAGTCTTTTACGAGTTCCATTTTCTAGAAGGTCGCTGGAACATCGCGTCGCCGTTGGTACGCCGCTTCACGACGGGAAGAATTGTATTTCATTTTAAATGGCCGTTTCGTCGCGGAGCTTCCTCGATATTGCGACTCGCGGCCGAGAATTCCCGACGTTCGCGTAACGATTTCCTTTGTTCCATCGCGAGATAAAACGACCCTTGGTCACCGACGTGGCGTTCCAGCCTCCGCGTGATCATAACGCGATCGTTAAGGAACCGCTTCGCCAGTGGCCCGTTCACTTGGTCACACAGTCCGCTTTACGACGTTAAGCCGAATTAATTCGACGCTACCGGTACCGATCAGGCTGTGCATGCGGGTGCTCTGTACGAATTTTAGTGGTCCGTCATCGACTTTTGTTGACCGATGCAAGGTATCGTTTACATCGTTCATATTTTGTATAACTATTGCGAAACGATCTCTCCCTTTCAGTGATCTTTCGATACGAGAATATACTTTAAACGATACGAGAATTCTTTGCTATGAGACTAGCAAGACGCTTCTCTTTTCGTTACGAAATTAACAAAAATACTAATTCTATTGATCCCGAAATCTCTTTCCCGACGATTTCTCGAAAAGAAATCCCGATGTTCCCGTGTAACGTGATAATCCTTTTCGTCTAACGAAATTGAAAACGAATAGACGAAATTACCAACTGAGATTCCTTGGAGTCTTGGTTCTTCGCGATACAAGACGGTTCGGTTTAAAAAAAGATTCTTCCGCGTGTCTGTGCTAAAAAAGAAAAAATAACGTCTACATTGACATCGGCGAAGGAGGGAAAAATTCGGCGAAAATCCATCGCTACCTACGTCACTGTGCCCCGAGCCTCGATGCATCAGTCCGGCTTGCATCTGTATGTATTTAAGCTGGGGGGAACCCCTATGTGACATCATCCCCCTCCATACGTGCGGCCGATTCGTTTCGCTGGCTGACTTCTGTCGCCTAACTCGAAAACACCCCTGGACCCTGCTGCCACCTCCCTTTACCTTTAATCTTTATCAATCCATCCAGCCGAGCCGGAATCGAACCAAGGAGCGGACGGCGCCGCGCATTATTCACGCCCGATAGCTCCTCAACCCTCCGTTCGTCCTTCGAGCTTTACCTTCCGCCACCGACGCCACCCCTTTTTCTCACTCCCTCTGCTGGGCTAAATACTTTTCGCAGAGTTCACCGACGACTCACTCTTGTGGCTCGATTCGCGATACTTGCGATCGAATACGCGAGCAGCAGGCGGTTCGTTCGCGGAGATTTCTTGGAACGAAGAAAAATTGACGCGGAGTTGATGGATTCGCAGGGCCGAATCGTTGGAGGTGCATTCCTGTGCAGAAATTTCTCTATAGCCAAGATTCCAATTGTTTTTCCTTTACATGTTAGGAAATGATGCACATATTACTTTGGTATTATATTATGAAATTCGTCACTGTGAATTTCATGATAAAATTATAATAATATACCTTTCGAAGAATTCGTGAATTATTCTTCTAAGCTTCTGCTCGTTATTTGTTATTGGATTTCTAGAAATCTTTTTCGCGTTGTAATGCATTTTGGGGTACCGTTTTGGATGCTGTGGATCACTTTCTTGAATGCTATAAAATAATAGTAAAAATGAAAATAATAGTAATATAGACAAGTTAATTAAGAATGTGTAACAGAAAGATATATATTAAGTAACATATTTGTTTAATTTTTATATTTTGCTTTGGTAAGTACCTGTTCGTTTACACAGGGTACCATCGGAGTTTAAATCAGAAATAGGCGTACAGGTAGGTGGAGTCTTGTTGACAGGGGTAACCAGTAACCGCCACACCTACTGGCCAACATTCGCTTCCGTTCTTTTACCTGAAATAGAGATACACAGATAAATTTGCCAAATGCGAGAAAAAGGCTTACAATATAGATGTCGTAAAGTAATCTTTGAAGTAATCTTTGAAGTAATTCGATTTCTCCGAAATCCACCTGCTTTTGCTTTAGAAACAAAAGGTACGTCATTTCGATAACATTTATTATTAATGGTTAAAAAAATTATTTAAAACTAGTGATTTACGACCTCTTTGATCTATTAATTTTTATTATATAAATTCAAATTATCAACAATATATATATTTGTATCTAATAAAACTTCGTTTTAAATACTATATGACTAACATATTTTATATAAACTAAAATATAACTTTTTAATATCTTTCATATTATTTATCTATACTTAATAAGCTTGTTAACTCGATATGTAACTTAAGAAATTATTAATAACACTTATAAAACAAGAATACAACTTAGGATTTTTGCATCTGATTATTTTGTCAGCAACACATGAAAAAATATGTAATAAAAAGTATAATTATAAAAATGTAACAAGTTCTTATATTATCATATATGTTATTCGTCTCGTATTATTAATATTATATTTCGTTATTTTCTTTCTTATTTTTTTATATTTTTCACCTAAGAATTTTTGAATACTTCTTTTAAAATCGTGAAAAAACTCAATTTCCGGTTACTGAGTTGTTTTACGCAGTTGTTCCGCAATTATGCTTTCCGAAACGCATCCATATCGTTCCCTTTATTTCGTCTTTTACTAATGGAACTTGAATTGCATTTCCACCAATCAGCGCCTTGATCAACGGTAAACGAATATTTTCCGAACACACTTGGACACTACCAGTGACTGACTCTTACAAATTTTACGCTTCAATCTGTACAGTTTTATGTCATTACGAGTATTATTTCGCTTAAAACGCAGTATCTATAAGATTGTAGCAATTGCGTGCTCGAAACAATTTGAGAACATTTTTGGCCAAGCCAAAATTAGCTCAGTGAAATTGGAAAAGAGTTAATAAATATGACTGTTCGAACGGACCTATCAGCGTTCTGCAAGTACTACCCATGATTCCTTGCGCGTCGGAGTTCAGATCAAGGTTTTCTGATCGGTCGTCGTAGTTTGAGGAGGTGAAAAGTGTGGTGGTGCTTTATTCGATATCCTTTATGAGATATTACATTTAACGGTTGGCTCCTGACTTTCTTCTGCAGCCGTAAGTAACGAGAGCTTGATTATCTCACGCCGTAGGACTTCCGTGAGAGTTACACTATTGCGACGTACGCGAGAGATCGAGACGATTCCAGATGAACGTCAGTCTTTCCGTTCCCGTCGATGCCAAAATGTCTAATCTAGCGTAATCTATTATAGAGGGTAGAACACCTCATAAACGAATACATAGCGTCGTTCGACTCTGCGATTTTTATCGTGTCTTGCTTTGGAACTAGTATCTTCGAGGCTACACCCCATCCCCGACATCGTTGCCGAATTAATACCTAACCCTCAATAGCCCATTGTCAAGCAGCTTCAAGGTATTCCTAGACCCCATCAATAGCCCTAGACTACTACATACGGAATAATTTTAACGCGTTTTCTCTCAATTTTATCTTGATCGTAAATGAATATATTTTATCTAGATTGTTGAATCGCATTATTCTACTGATATCCTAATTGTTATTTTTGTGTTACATGTAGCAGTTTCATCTTTCATACCATGTACATATTTAATAGTATTGTATGCTGCAGTAAACATTTTTTTTTACAAGCAAATAGTATTATTATTGATGATTAGAGCAAATATAGTTATTATAATAGATTATTATTTTTGTTCCAATAAAATTATATATGTAGGTATATGTATATACACATACATATGTATATTTATATACATATATATATATACCCACACTCATATATATATGTATATGTATATATATACACACACACATATATAGATATATTTTATATTAGTAACAGTATATAAATGTAATTTGATAATTTATTCTAATTATTTTATTTAAAAAAGACATAACTTTTAGAACATACAATAATTAATAAAAGAATTTAATAAAAAGTTCACATATAATTTAGTATATTAATTATGCATTAAAATTGATCAGAATTTTGTATATGTTAATTGATATATTTTACTAATAAATTTTTGTTTTCTATGATACCGATTATGTAGNTAAGGGATAATAGAAAAATTTTGTAATATGCTTATATAAAATGCTAGATTTAAAAAATCAATATGTTTAATAATATTGATATATACAATATCAATACTTTATTTTTCTTATCTTTTAGATGTCAGCCACAACTACACATAAATATCGTTACAAAAATGTGGGTTTAGACTCACAAGAGTTGAGACGACGTAGAGAAGAGGAAGGTGTTCAGTTAAGGAAACAGAAAAGAGAGCAACAGTTATCAAAGAGACGTAATGTTCCTAATATGGTTGCTGATGATGACAACATTACAAGTGAATCTATTTCTCCTGCACCACAATCAGTAAATAAAACATGCTCTTAAATATAAAAATAAAATATAAATTTCTAAAAAGATTCTTAATTGATTTAGAGATTTTTACTAATATAAAATTATTATTTGGACATATTTCATTTATTTCACAGAAAATCTCCATTATTGTAAAGGAAATGGTGCGAGAATTACATAGTCCTAATCCTGAAAATCAATTGGCAGCTACACAAAGATTTAGAAAAATGTTGTCTAAGGAGCCAAATCCACCAATTGATGAAGTTGTAAAAACTGGAATTGTACCTACATTTGTTGAATTCTTGCAGAATGATGCAAACTGTACTCTGCAAGTTAGTAGTAGATCAAAGCTTATTCTCAAATTATACAGTGTGTATTCAAATTAATGTATTTTTATAACGTCTTTAGTTTGAAGCTGCTTGGGCTTTAACAAATATAGCAAGTGGAACATCTCAACAAACACGTGTAGTAGTAGATGCAGGGGCTGTACCCATCTTTATTTCATTACTTGGTTCTGAATATGAAGATGTTCAAGAACAGGCAGTTTGGGCATTGGGCAATATCGCAGGAGATAGTCCTGAATATAGAGATCGCGTATTAGACAATAACATCCTTCCTCCTCTTTTGCAGTAGGTTTCAAATTTTTTATTTTTTTATTTTTATTTAAGTTTCCAAACATTATTCTTTTTTTCCTTCTTTTCATTTTAGGCTACTTTCTAAAGCAACACGTTTGTCGATGACACGTAATGCGGTATGGGCAATATCGAATCTTTGTCGAGGCAAGAATCCACCACCAAAATTCACCCAAGTTGCGCCCTGTTTACCAGTTTTAGCTCATTTTCTTCAACATAGCGATAGTGATGTTCTTGCTGATGCTTGTTGGGCTCTTTCATATTTAAGTGATGGACCGAATGAAAAAATTCAAGCAGTCATTGATGCAGGTGTATGTAGACGTTTAGTAGAATTACTCATGTAAGTATATTTATAAATTATGTTTATAATTTATTTTAAATGTGTTATATAATAATGAAATTATAATAATATCAAATTTTCTGTTTCAGGCATCGACAAGACACCGTGGTCAGTGCCGCGCTCCGAGCAGTGGGCAATATAGTTACAGGTGATGACGTGCAAACGCAAGTTGTTCTTAACTGTTCTGCATTACAATGTTTATACAATCTATTGAATTCGTCGCAAGAAAGTATTCGTAAAGAGGTGTGCTGGACAATCTCTAATATTACAGCAGGAAATCCTCAGCAAATTCAAGTTTGTATAAATCCCTTAAGAATGCAATTTTTAGCAATAAAATTTTTTCTTACTAAAAAGCAGGTGAATTTCATTTAAACAGGCTGTCATCGATGCCGGTATATTTCCCGTCCTAATTGATATTTTAGCAAAGGCTGAATTCAAAATTCGAAAAGAAGCGGCATGGGCGGTCACTAATGCTACTAGTGGTGGTGCACCCGATCAAATACGTTATATTGTTGTTGAAGGATGCATTCCACCGTTGTGCAATTTATTAACAGTAATGGATCCTAAAATTATTCAAGTTGCATTAAGTGGTTTGGAAAACATATTGCGTGTCGGAGAACAAGATGCTGCTACTAATGGAATCAATCATTATGCGGTACTAATCGAAGAATGTTTCGGTAAGTATGAAATATTTAAAAAAAATGATTTGTTCATAAGTATGAAATTGAAAAAAATAATTAAAATTTGACTGTAAATAATATTTTAATGTTTCAGGCCTAAACAAAATAGAATTTTTGCAATCTCATCAAAATCAAGAAATTTATCAGAAGTCCTTTGATATAATTGAGCGATATTTCGGTTCAGAAGAAGAGGATACGCGAGTCGTACCTACCATTGATGCGCAAGGACAACAGTTCCAATTCAGAGCGCCCGATTCATCTCAGCTACCAGTCCAGGGCTTTGAATTTTAATCACTTTGTTTTAATGGAATCCCTGAATGTATCACCTGGTTCAATCTCGTTTCGTTCTTTGTATTTACAACTATTTTTCGTGACAAGGACATTTCCAAAATGAAAGAAAAATCGGTTAGATGCAAAACAGTGGTATATTTATGCATATACTTTAAATTCGTTTATACCGAACAGAATATCAGTAAAAAAATCATAAAGTGATGATCAGTTTTTTGCTCGACGATAAAGATGAGTAAAATGTTTATACGCAGTTATCTTAAGTGGTTTTCTCTTATTATTTTAGCTACACCATATGCATCGTTCTAAGTTTACTACAAAAGTGCAGTTGTGTTTATTACGAACTTATGGCAGATTGTGAAAATGCTTTTATCTTCTTAAGCTTTGAAATAATTTGGATAAGTTCGTATTCGAACTCATAATATAAACCATATTTAGTATGGAACGTTTAGTTTATTGGAATTAACAAAGTAAACATCTTAGTGCTTAAGTAGAAACAAATACGATACGGAAACAATGATCAGACGATTTACTACGAGGCAGACCTGTGCCTCAAATGACGTATGACTGACTCAGAATTACGAAAAACTTGCATAACTGGCAAGACATTAACTGACTGAAGTACGCGACTACGTAGCTAACACGGACAACATTATGCCACGCGTTACTCACATCCTTACTACATTAGGTAGGAACATGACCAATTAAACTTTTTTACTGTAAATACGTATCTTGTAATTTTAAGATTATTTTATACAGAGTGTCCGTAAAAAAGGGAGTATTTGTTACGAATGATTAATATGATTTCTATTCTTTTAACACATATACATGTAAACTTGCGTTTAATATGTCATCAAGCATTGTTGCAACTTCATCGTTAAAATATTTCGTTTATTGCAATCGGTCAAATCATGAAATTCCAAAATATTTCTTTGCTTGAAGTAAATTTAAAAATTCAGAAATTTGTAAATATCTATAATTAAGTTTAAACTTTTAACATTAAAATCTGTATATTTTAAAACCTAATTTAAAAAAGAAAAAATCGTCAATATTCAGATTATAATAAGTATTTTGAAAATTATTTATATTCTGTTAACGCAAATAAATTTTTCGAACATATCGTCAAAATTGGTCGGACTAAATTTTGGACATTCTGTATAAAAAATCTGTGACTGTATAAAATGTATTTATTATTTAGGTTTGACGGTACCATGCTATATTATGCAAGATATATAAATATATATAAATATATATTACCTACTTTTAGTTACGGACTTGAATTATCACGACAGAGGAGGACTGTATTATAAGCAACTCGTAAGCGATCATTTTGCTAACGTAATATTTTAGCAAGATGTATTATTTACGAGCATTTGTTGCCAATTTATGAAATGCTTATCAAATAGAACATAAAGATATTAAAAAAAGATTTTACTATTTTATGTTGTGCATGCTATTCTTAAATAAATAATAATACAAATATTTTGAAATGTTGCTATTGAAAGAATTATATATAAGTGCTTGTTTTCACTGATTTATTACTTGATTTATTTGATTTTCCTCAAATATATTATGTAAATGTATCATTTATGTAAGCTATCAAATTTTTATATGAAATAATTTACATAATTTTGTAACTTATTTTATCGATATATTCGGTAGTAATATTAAAGTTTATGGATAAATTCTTTACAAATATCTTATGAGTTTTCAAAGATACATTTCATGTTCTTTCTAATATAACTAAAAATAAAGAAACATTGTTTTTCTACTGATACAATATCATTTGTAATACAGCATAGAAGAAACGCATTGTAAATTGGCAATCTAAGACGAATAACAATACGTGGACGAGAATCGACATGTTACACTATTAAGATACAATCACAGTATGACATGTATGATATGAATTTATTCATTGTACTTTACTTTAAAGCTGTATAAACATGTCGTTCAAGAGCATAACTGAAATCATGCCAGAGGCATCAAACTTGTTATATTTTTTGAAAATTTGTAGAAACCGCCAAATCCATTGGAAATCTTTATCTGATAATGTTGATTTTCTGTACTGTCATTTGACGTAATAAAATAAAGTTGAATATTAATATGCAAAATCTTTTATTTACTTAATGTTCAATACATAAATCAAGTAACTACTATTTATAATACTTTACAATCACATGTACTATTTTGTCCTTATGATTAGTTAATTACACCTTGTACATTGATTAGAGTTACAGTTTATTATTTATAGAAAAGAACAGTCTGCATAATTGATATTTGCATTTGATTCTGGTAAAACTGATACAATAACTCCATCTGTAAGCCTAGTTACTAGTGGATCTAAAATATCTTTATCCACATGCTTTGATAATCTCTTAAATATTTGTTTTTCAATAAATTCTAATTCCCTTTGAGATGATGTATAGCCATCAATAATCACTGTCATTATGTATATAGCATTTTCAACTAAAGGTTTTTCTCTATCACAAAAGTTGTGAAATGCTTTCATTGCTTCAGTATTGACACTCAGTAAATCCTGCACTATCTAAAATAAATTTCATTTCAATAGAACTACTATTTCTAAGTGTGCGTTACACTTTCATAAAAAAAGCAAAAAATTATATAAATACTCACTATTGCTTTTTTTTGTATGATTGGTAATTTCAAATTATGAATAACTTCTCCAACATCATTTGGAAAGTCTTTCGGTGTCAATATTAAATAATCATTACTGCCTAAAATTTTACCACTTAATTGTGCAAGTAATTGAGCTAAACAGTTCAAAGTGTTCCTTTCATTCCCAAACAGTATAATAGTTGTAGGTTTTGTATGAAATAAAACTACATCGTATATTCCAGCTGATATATCATTCCAAATGGTAGCTTTTTGATTATGAAATCGTGTCTGAATTATTTGTATTGATTTATGTAATATATTATTTATCTCAGTTAAATTTAGGTCCTTTGCTCTAGTACTCACTTCTATATTGGTTTGAGTATTTGATAGAGTAATAGGAATAATAAATAGCAGAATAATACAACAGAGAATAATAATGTACAAAAAATATTTTGAGAAGAATCCTTTTGTAGGTTGATTTTTTACTTTGTATAAAGAAGAATTATTACTAGTGTTAAAAACTTGACTTGTATTTGAGTTGTGAAAACTTCGTTTATGCACTTGTATTGTACTAGGAGAAATTTGTAGAGTACTACAAGAGTCAGGTTGCACGATACTGTGTGAGGTATTTAAACTGTCATCTTCTTCATCACTCTCATCATAATCTTCATCATCAGTATACTGATTATCATAAACATCATGAGTCTCTGGACTTTGGTACTTAGTTTTGTACATATTTTTCTTTACCAATGAATTTTTAAAATTTTTAAACGAATGAATTTCTTTATTTTCATTGATATTTCTTATGGGTGAACGTGCTTTAGGAGCAGGTGGTTTAAAAAATCCTACTTGATTATCTGACTGAAAAAGTTAATTAAATTTAAACATTTAACAGTACTTCAAATGTATACATTCTGTTATTGTATACATAATATTTATTAAGATATTAACACTTATTATTCAATTAATAAATATACATACATTAGTTTCTGTCATATTTTATGTAATCGAAATATAAATACATTCTACTAAATAGATATTATACAAATACCTTCAGTATTATATTTTTAAACAATGAACTATAGAATTTCACAATAATATGTAACTATCTTAGAACCGCAATTTGTATAAAGCAACATTAATTTTCAGGAGAACCACATGTTGAAACTAATTAAACTAAAATTACTATAACATTGTAATTATTTAAAGTAAACAAATTTATGATTTGAATTGCTTATAATACAGTTTTATATGAATAACCTACGAAAAATATTTTACATTAGAGATATTTAGATAAAATATACTACTTTTACTATATATAGACTGAATACTATATTAATATCATAAATTATATTGGTAAGCCTGTTACTAGATAGTTCGTAGAATAAAAAAATTGCAACACGTGATCAGTGATAAAGGAACTATATACATCAAAATAATTACAATTCTACCTAAATAAATTATTAATAGATTACTTAATATTATTATTAAAAGAGTAGACTTGCATATTAGCTATCATGAATTTATTTAATAGAATTTTCCTTAC